>JAVQIZ010095040.1:0-41154 GCA_036023535.2 Galaxias brevipinnis | reverse complement strand
CACACTCTAAAATTATATTATTTTATATATATATATATATATATATATATATATATATATATATATATATATATTAGATATATCCTTAACTGCTCTGTGGCATCTCACTTAAAATATACACTGGCTGAAGCTTTTATTATTATTATTATACACAGAAAAAAAATGCAGTGGAGTTGAAAGCCCATTAAGATCACAAAAGTCACTTGAAATATATATAAATTGCTTGTGAGGAAAAAATATTTTCCTTAACCTATCAAAACATTAGGGTTAAACACTATACACCATGTAAACAAGTGCAAAGATCCATCTCCGTCTTAGTATTCCTAGACAGACACCCACTTCTGGACACTGGGGTTAAAATACAGTATAGTTGGAGAACCTTTCTCTGAAAACCAAGGTGAAATTATCATGGGAAAACTCCTTCAAGATGCATTACAGAATCCCATAGAGTAGCTGAGGACTAGGTTAGGTTCAAAGATGGACTGAGAAGAGATAAACGTAGGGGCATATCGTAAGTTTGCTGGGCTTATATATTTATAGAATATTTTCACATTTTACTTCTAAGGCAACATTTACTTTAGTGTACAGCTGAATTGCAAACAGGGCATAAAGAGGGAAAATGCAACTAGGAATCCAGATTAAAGGCCATAGGATGAAAGGCTGCCTCTCAGCCAAATTTCCCTTTGTAGAAAAATAAGGCTTAGGTAATGGGCCAAAGTAGAGTTCACCAGGGAAAAATGACCGTGGTGCTGTAAATACCACTAACACTATAACGAGATATAAATGGATGATAAAACGAGAACACACACAAAAGGATATAAACAGATGACCTATTGAGTTGTACGTATCACAAAAATTGCTTTGTATGAATAAAACTTATGAAAACAAATAAAACTGATTCTATCACATTCTAAAAATGATAACACTAATAAATCATATCAGACTTGATGATTTGAAATTAAATAGACCTACACACTGCCTTGAATATTAGTGTTTCTTCTGCCTCAACCAGATCATCATCTTGAACGAATGCAGAGAAAAAGAGTTATTGAAAATGTCACCAAGCTATCTATATGAGTGACAGAAAACTCCTTTTCAATAAACTGGTCTATTGTGTTATATTTGTGAAACGCCTTGTTGGCAGCTGCAGGATCAACATTAACCAACTGGTTTGTATAGGAATCCATCTTCTGGAAGGTAAAGGCTAGTGTTGCATGCCATGCAAATAATGAGGTTTCTTCTCCATCTGGCCAGGAACACCACAGAAAATATTCCATGAGCCATGAGTACAAATGGATTTTGCATGTAAAGAGACCCAAGCGATGCCTCAAAATGAATCCACTGTATCTAACGGAAAAGAACAACGCTTTTTCTGTCCCTTGTAATATATTACAGGCAAATTGATGGTTCTCCGCTCAAATAGCTCCCTGTGGCACAGGAAGGAAACCACTTGTCATCAGAGGCTACATAAACAGATGGCAACTGGCAACATATTGACTTAAACACAAGTGCACCCTGGGAAAATGAGTACAGGGTGGAGGGGAATGTTAATGTTATATTTTGGGCTGGATTATATATGTCTCACTAAACTGCTTATAAACCTGGACATGAACAACTATGAAAATCAATTAGATTAACTTTAGTTACTGTGCTATTTTACACGAAAAAATTATTTACAGTACATTTCAAAGTCCTTCCAAAACTGGCCATTTAGTTAAAAACTCAAGTTATTTAATTCATCTGTCAATCATATTTACCATGTCCCTTTGCACAGGGCTGTGGCTAGACTAATAAACGGCTGGAGGATCTACTCAAAAGCAAGACACTGTCTACTCTTTCAAAGAATGACTTACTACTGCATAATCTGTAAACACACTGCCTCAGTAGGGGAATATCTACCCATAAATTCACCTTAGCTACATTACAAGTTAAAATACTCAGGTGAGAGCTTGCAATTCTAGATGCAGCCTCGTTAAGACACTTTGAAATAATAACAATTTGTTTTACATGATGGCTTGTTCATGCTACGTAGTATCAGTGTGGATGTACTGGAGCTTGTACATGAGCAACCTTGGCCTGATTAATATTGCATGGACACTGCAATTACAAAATACTTCTGGCTGTGATATGTGTCATCTTGCGTCATATCACCTCTGCAACACAGACACACACGACACACACACACACGCACGCACACACACACACAAGAGCCCTACTTAGTGCCCCTCCACCAACAAACAACTCTAATTAAATAGTAATAAGGTTCATACAATTAAATATCGTGGATGATGGTAATAAGTGGTGTTGATTTTACAAACAGTTAATCTTGATAATGTTTGCTGTGCGGGTGGCAAAAGTGAAGGGGAGGGGTGAGATTCTGCCGGCGGCAGTAAATCTTGGCTATCTGGCAGAGAAACGCAGACAACAAATTTAAATGTAATTAGGGCTGGGAATAATGTAAGGGCAACACAGTTGTTTTCCACCTCACAATAACTAACGTTAAAATTACATTTTAAATGTTTTTTTCGTAAAAATAAAAATATGTCCGTGGGTCTGCTTGAGTAGTATCAAGCAAAGGCTTGTGTAATAGTTGGGGTTTTGTCAAGCTAAAGTCATGTATGGCGGACATGGAATGAATCACAGGGGAGAGTAGTGAGTCAGAATGTGAAGTGGAAACAGGCAGGCCCACGCACAGCTTCTGCTGTAATGTAATGTATGCAGCCAGTAGCTAATTTCTTATGCCTCTCCAAGGAGGCCTTCCACAGCTACTCAAGTCTCTCTATTTATACCAGGGAAAGTCTTTTCATCTTCTGACTGATACAACCATCAGTTAAACAATGTCATATAAACCTGCTCATTAAGCTACACTATATGGGTCTCCAACATCTAATTCTAGCACACCACTCAATTGAGAAGTTGACTGTCTGAGAGTCCTCCCCAAGTGTCCTTTATATTAGCCACTATTACAATAAAAGCTGCTCCAATGACTTAGAAAAACGTCAACGAGAGTACCTAAACCAAAAGCTCTGCATAAAATGCAGTCTGCCGGAAGAGTACAAGTAGTAGATGTGAAGATCACAAACAAAAGTCACAGGAAAGGATTTCAACAGTTACATTGATCACTTTATATTTTTACGTTTTCAAGTGAACGTTGCTGTGACCAGCACACATTGAACTTGTGCTTCAAGCCTGTTGTTGGTATGTGACATGGCTTGTTGGCTGTAAGCTGAAAATAAAATCTGCAGCGGAATTGCAATTGCCATTTGATAAGATCTTTTCTCCTCATACAAGTCAGTGTAAATGAAAAACTGCCTAAGGTTGGGCACCTCTCAACAGTGGCAAGACTGAGTGCAATGAGGCCCCTTTCGCACCACATATTCCCCGTAAATCAGACATGTCGTCTGCTTCTCTGGTGGCAACGAGCAGCCATAATTTAATAAAACAGCTGAAAGTTGTGCCATAACAGGAGTCGCAGGATTTATTTCTCTGAGGAGAAATCAGACTCTGAAAAACACTCCACAGGTTAGAAGATGAAACAGTGGCGTGCTTATGAGGGCCCAAACTGCACGAGCCATTTGGACTTAAGCTCTCGGTACCATTGATCATCCTAAACCAAGCTGAAGGCAGTAACTATAGGGCAAATACAGTTACAAAGGTATTGCAACCCCAGAATAGGAACACACTTATCACACAACTCCCTGCAAAGACCAATTTAGTTCTCATGCAGCCGCTGCAGCCCACAGGAACATAATATGAACGCATGCATCACATTCAATTGACAACATTACAAAGTATGAACGCCGCAGCATTTTGACTTGCGATCACCTATACTTGACACCACCTGCATATCAATCTGAAAATCATTGATATGATATTATCATAGCTAAATTATAGATAACCTGCTTTATTTTTTATTATCATAGATATATTATAGATACCCTGCATTATTTGTTATTATATAATGGTGCGCACCAATCGCCATACGAACCAAACTTACCAAAAATGTTTCTAGTGTAAACCATGCGTTACAAGTACTTCCTATTCTTCATCCCCCAAGAATTCTCTGAACACGAGGGGTGGATAACGCAACAACGTCTACATTTTTAACCTGTGCAGTACCAATTGTACTTACTGTAAATAACCATAAAAGTCTCCATGCATACACTGTGGATTCAACAAAGGACAGGATGGTAGTTTAAGGTAAAAACTGAAAAGAAAAGCGGTTAGCACCTGGAATAGCACTTCCACAAATGTTATTCCAAAGATCCTACTATAATCTAATTACATGCAATATGGCACACTTGGGCCCTGGAGTCATGGCTGCCGCCAAACAATTTGTATGTGTGCTGCAGGGCGCTATGGCTTACCAGCTGGGCATCTGCAGGAGGCGCTTCCATCTGAGCGTGTCAGGCAGGTCGATCCGTGGAGGCAGGGGTTGTGGCGAGGGTCACAGGGGTCGTATGGCATGTTGCAGAGGGGGCCGGTGAAGAACGGAGGACAGGTGCAGGAGAACTCCCCAGGTACGCTCGACTCCTGACACCCGGCTCCGTTTAGACAGGGCCGAGAGTCACACTCGTTCACGTTATCGGCACAGTCCACGCCTGTCCAGCCTGGAGAACACAGACACCTAGCGCACACATGGAAGCATAGGGCGACCAAGACAAAATAATAAAATAAGCAATAGAAGGAGCTAGTGATACCACAATAACCATGTAGAGACCGGAGTTGGTAGATGTCAGTACTGTAAAGCAACCAAACAAAAAAGTCACATTGGGTAGAATATTACAGATCTTCTCTATATTGACAGGCTAGAGTCCTGAGACATATCAGCAGAGAAACCTGCCCTTGTGGTTTATGCTCCAACAGTCCTATACAATACTATTATCTGTATACTGTGCTCATACTTGTGTAGTAGCTATGTACAACAGGTGAGATGAGCTGCCCACGACCCAGAGGATCCATTGGCTGGAGGTTCACAACCCCAAAGAGGCCTGGCTACATCGTTTAACGCTGACAGGTTTGTGATTGTGTTTGGTGTGTATGGTACTTTGACATTTCCTCCTGGGTCAAAGTGCAGTGATTAAAAAAATCAAAACATCCAAAAGGATTATTAGGTTAATTGGGCTATGTATTTAAAATGTTAGACAGTGGAAGACAGGACAGAAGGAGTTAAAGCTCTGATCTGGGATCAGCGTGTGCACCCACTGTTCTGCTCTCAAGCTGGATATATATTCCACTTGGTGGCAGTGAGAACCTAGCCCTGCCAAGCACTCTGGCTCGCTCTCCTCCCCCTTACCCCTCCAACTCTTTCACCTGGAGCTGTTTCCCTCTCCTCCCACTGAGATGGGGCATTAGGTAGAGCAGATACGCCAGCCTTTCCTCCAATGAGTCAGAGATCCCTTGAAACCTTTCTCATGCTGCGAGTCATTGATTGATTCATTTATTTTACCTGCCATCTGAAATTCATTATCTTGGCTACTGGTGGAAGGACGTAGTGCTATCTCCCAAAGAGACTGCCTTTGCATTTATAAAGTGACTGATGCACCTCAGGAGACATGACTCTCCGGCCAAGTCTAGCACCTACTTGTAGCCGTTGAGTAGGTCGGTACAGGATCCATTGTTCTTGCAGGGCTGTGGTAAGCATTCATCAATTTCTTGTTGGCAGAATTCTCCCTCCCAGCCAGAACGACATAGGCACTCATAACTCTGCAATAAAAATAAGAAAATACTTTGCAATTGAACTGTTCTTTGACTAATACTGAAAACGACTTTTGTCTTGAATTGTCTGACTTGCAGCTTACTAAAATAATAAAAAAAAACGAGGGATTTGTCCTGGTATCCCTCATAATTCATAATTATCTTTTACAATCTTTTATTTTTTGTCTGTTGTTCTCCCTGTTTATGTGTTGTTGTCTGATGCCATCTTTAATGTTGACAATGTGAAACGTCTTTGGGTTTTCGAAAAGCGCCATATAAATAAAACGTATTATTTTTATTATTTTCTAATACTCAACTGATACCAGCTTAATTTGAGGAAATTTGAAAATGCAGGAGGACTATTGAAATAATGAATTCACACGTCAAGAACATTTCTTCACAACCTCCCACAGGTGTCTTTCCCAATCTGTTTAAACTGAGGCGAAGTCATGGTTGTCTCTGATTTTTTCACCTAACAGCTATGCAGATGTACTCCTCCAACCACCCACCTTCCAAAAAATATGCAAGGCGGTTATGCATTGCTTTTCAAGGTATATAATACAGTTAGGTTGTTGTAAAGCATACAATATTACCTCTGTATATATTATATGGGAATTACAAACAATATGTTGTAGCTTTATACACACACACTAAAAAATCAAAATGTGCAAGATATTTGGTATGATTATTTTCCTTTTCAAATGCAGATAATTCCATGGTCCTTAACATTTTTTGCTGAGAACTCCGAGACAGCCCACAAGCTAATTTGCATGTTCAAACCCAGCCAAATCTGTGAGGAATTTTATTGCCTTGAGTTATTCTGTTTTTTACTCTTTGTTAAGTCTGTGGTCTGCTTGTCCTCTAGTTCGTCATTAAAATCTTCATTATGATAATTAATCATGGAGTAGGAGATGAATGGTTTGTTGTCTATTAGTTTTTGAGGCACAGGTTTAATTTAACTTCTCCTTTGCATACTAAATGAAGGAGGTCATATGGTCAAGGGGTATTCAGGATTCTTCATTGCCAACGAGCTGTCGAAAGGTCCCTGCTGCTGCTGGTTGAACGCATGCTAATCTGTGTTTCATGCACTGGAGGGAAGCCGTTAAAGTTTGTCTGATATAATTTGTACACTGCAGGCCCTATTCATAAGGGGAAGGAAAAAATGCAGCCATCTCATGATAAATTGGATGCCTCTAGGAGACCGCAATTCTTCACCTCTGGCTATACGGAATATAATCTCATTTTTGCTGCTAAATCATCTTCAGGGACGCAATTCTCTCAAATAAGCTACAGCTCTGCGGGATGCGTTGTTCAGAGAGAAAACAACTACAATGTAAACAAGCATGCATGAAGGGGGTTTCAATTCCTGTCTCTATTTGAATAATAAGATGGGGTTGGGGTGCTGTGGGGGAGGAGGAAGGGTGAAAAATACCTGCAAAGGCAAGAACAGCGTGACTAGTAGAATATCTGCTTAAAATGTCAGCACATTTATTGGACTCCCCACTACTGTGTGATGTCCTTTTGAATTTAGTTTCATAAACACACACTACATGTATGTACACGAATAGCAACATATATAATGAGACTGTCACTGCAGAGTAAATAGGTAGAAAACCAAGAAGCGCAAATTCATTGCACGTTTGCTATGTTAATGAGGGGCTTCACACCTACATTAATCGTACCAATCATTAAAGGCACAACATGCTCCATGAACTTTTTCTGTGCATTGTTACAGACCTTGTTGTATTAAAATGGCCTGATGAACTTTCCGTCAACCGCCCCTTGCTTATTGGGAACAATTGTGACTGGTACTTATTGGAGCTGAGAAACCACTCTTTCCTAGACTTTGCAGAAAGATAGAGAAGCAAGATGTGATGTGTGTATGGATGTAGATATTGGAGTCAACCCAATAGAAGGCAATTCAGTTGGAAACACAGGAATGAAAGTATTTTACATGAAGAATGCCAGATCTAGCCATTTTAATTGAATGTTCCTACGAGCGTTTTGTAAAAAAACGCTTTGTTCCCTAATTTCAAATGAAATGAAGACCTTCCTGGCTGACTATGATCCTTGAACAAAGGCTTGCATTATTAAACAGACATAAATTATCTATTTATGTCCCTGCTATTGAGGTTGGTTTTGAAAAAAAAAATTAAAATAAAAAATAAACATGTAACAGTCACTGTAGAATTCTAACCCTGCGTTAAGAGAGTGAGAGACCATGGGGAATCCTGCATGTGACCAATACGCAATGAGAGAACAGAGAGGCAGATGAACAAACAGAAGAGGGGAGAGAGAATGCTAGAAGCAAGAATGCAAAGTAAAGAGAAAGAGCTTAGGTCCAATACGAGAAAATATTTAACATTCCACCGTGCAGTTGGTAGATATGCAATATGGATGTGTAAAGGGAAACAGGTAGAAAACTAGTCCTATTTCACACCGTACAATATTCTTGCAAACAATTCCGCCGTGGAGAACAGTGCGAATTTTGGCATGTCATATTGTTTGTTTACCCAGAGTCAATATAATCATACCGTTTGTACTTTTGTACGTCTCTGTGTGGAGTTTGAAAGTAGCTTTTAACATTGAATATGTCATAAGTTATATGTGCAAATTCTGCAGTCGTTGGAAGGAGATAAAACTTGATATATTAACTCCTTTGAAAAGCAACTATAATGCTTTTGTCCCACTTGGGTCACTGTTCTGGCCAACATCATAGACACCTCCATGGGATGAATACTTGCATAACTTGTGCACTGGTACTTACCAAATGAAGGTCTTTGCATGTTGAGTTATTACTGCACATGTTGCTGACACAGTCGTCAATGTCTTGCTCACACCTCACCCCAACGTAGCCTGGATTGCAAAGGCAGTAAAAGCCATCCACCACTGCAACAAAATTGTAGAATTGTTAAGAGTACATTTCATCATTCTGAACAGTGGTTTTTGCTACACTAAACATTTCCTGATAATTGATACCTTATGACAAACCAGAACACATGATGGTATATATTGTACACATGACAAGGCATAATAAAAGCAGAATGGATCGCTCTATTTAATTTCAGAATTGTACTGAGACTATTAAAACGCCTCATGCATTATGTTAGTCAACTGAGCTGTGGCAAAATGTATGTGATAGCTCATTCCTTTGTTAATCAATCCGGAAGGCTGGCTAACCCTAACCATGTTTAAATAAACCTGTCTTCCTGCAACTCTCAATCCTGTTTACTGCTGTCGCTTCCCTTAGCTACTCTGTACTTATCCCTCTCTTTCTCAATGAAAGCTTGAAAGCCTGGCCATTTGTTTCCACTCTCTCAAGATCCAATGCAACACACTGAATAAGGGGAAAAGGAAGTGCAATTGCGAGGGAACATGCGTTTCTGGGGCCATTTTTTATTCAAATGTAACAAATGTGCCGAAGTGTGCCTTCAGAAGGCAGAATCTCCCAGGGCCAATAATCCATTCCTACCACTCTTTAATCATTAACGAAGTTAAAGAGGAATGCATCTTTTTTCCCCACCAACACAACAGTGATACACTGGCAAGGCACTGACAGAGGTAATTGCAGTTCTTACAGGAGTGAATTTATTACAACCCTAGACAGGGTCCCAGGATTCTTCATTATCCCAAAGATTTACCACGTAATCTATGCTGTCACTCTGTCTTGGTACGTGTAGCTGCTATTACTCTCATTAAATGCTTTAGGTCCTGGGTGGCAGCAGCATTACTCATTCTCGCTGCTGTGGCTATGCAACCGGGGCTCTCCCTGGTGGCTGGCTGCTTTCTATGACTGGTCAATAGGTCCTCCAGGCCTGCCTTGGAAACCTGAGGGAGGTCGTCTGCACCTAGGACCCACCACCACAACTGGCTGGGGCCAATGGCAGAGGCTTACGTTGTGGATAACCTTGGATTGTTACCAAGTGCAATGTCTGTAAATCTTGGTTTTGATCTGTATTTTGTAACATATCCAAACAGGCAGTTATACCTTACGGTGTGTAAATGTATTTGCTGTCGAATGTAAATTAATCATTTAGGGAAAATGTCTGTCAGTAATAATATTGTGATTCTTGAGTTAAACAATATACATATACTGCACTTGACAGGAGGCATAAAATTACTTCTGTACAGCAAGAATACAACTGTTTATAGAAACAGCAATGTTGTTTTTGCCACAAGGAAATACCAGTTAAAACTGGGGTCTGTTCCGTTGAAAACAAGCAACCATCTACGACTTGATCATCTGTGCTTTAATCTATGCTCTTAATTTGATCTATGAGTTTTTTTATTGTGAGCTGGAATACATAATTGTTTTTTTTTTTATTGGACACCCCAATGATGAAAAACATCAGCCCTAAACATCATTGATTGTATTCACTCTGTCCTTAATCAAACATTTTTCAAATTATACCGCAGCCTTCCTGCTTAATTGAACTCCTCTTGCAGTTTGCTTTAGGATCTCATCAGGCCTTCTTTAGCAAATAATGCTCTGGCTCCTCATATCAGGTAGCAAAGCTCCGCTCTCATAACCCTCCTTATTAGCCGCAATGGCGAACCAGCGGAACGCTACCTGTCAAAAATGTAAGTGAGCAAAACCAGTTGTGACTTTTTCGCAACGAGCGTGGAGCTTCAGATTTCCACGTGTGTGCTGGAGTCTCTCCAGGGTTTGTGAGACAGGTTTGTGAGGCGAGCCGCCTCTTCTCACCGTCGTAGCAGAAGCCGTGAAGACAGGGGTTGGAGCTGCACTCATCCAGATTGATCTCGCAGCGGGGGCCAGTGTAGCCACGGCGACAGTGACAGCGGAAACCCAGAGGGAAATGTGCCTGATCGAGTTCCTCCACACACGCTGCCCCGTTCTCACAGGGGTTATTGGCCTCGCAGGGCAGGAACTCACAATGACGACCTGAAGCAGCATAGAAACATGCGATGGCGTTAGAGACATAGACCCTGATTTCTTGTAGCTATAGCTCATTGTTCTCTGAGGACACAGCCCATTTTTCAAGGGCTTTTTAATCCATCTTGGTAACAGGCAATACATGCGATGATTAAATGAAATGAATTTATACAATTAACTGCTTGATTGTTGTAAAGGACAAACGTGGTTGACATTGTTACTTTACTACAAGGAAAAGAGGCAATTACGTGAAAATAATATAAGTGGTTTGGTGTCGTTTTACCATTTTTATTTATTTTATTTGTCGAATGACAAATGCCTTCCCGATTTTTTTTTATAAAAGTACCTTACTAATAATGTTTTCTGCATAAACCGTCACGGAGGTTTCTGAATTATAAGGAACACATGTCTGGTTCGTCAATGCAAGTTTACAAAATCAATGCTTTGCGCGAATCAGCATCGGGTGAAATTAAAATGTACTATCTAAAACAATAGCACAACACAAAATAAAGATTGGAAGACTTGCAAGCATGCATTCCGTCACTTAACTGTACACAATTGGAAACATCCCATGCTTTTTCAGTCTTAAAGAGTAATCAGATACCACAGTCTATTTTTTTTTCTGCAGCATTTGGAAGTAACTAAGAAAAAATTACTCTCCCTATCATCAAAATCTAAATATTATTGCAAAATTCTGTTGGTTTCCATTCCTGCACCTTATCCAACTCAAGCGGCCACACAGTGGCTGAAAACACCATTGAAGATAGTCTGTCTATAACATAAAAAACATCACAAAATCACAAAAAGTACACTTTCACGTCAGCAAACTTCGAAAATGTCCAACCATTGTCCAACCAAATTGAACATTGACAAACAACAACATACAATAATTCATAAATAAATACCATTAGGGTCACTGATAGAGATAGAGCACTATGTGCACAATGACCAGACAGCCCATAATGCCACACCCACACGATTGCCGTTGCCACCTGATTTTAGCCTGAATGTACCAGGATTTTTTTTAAATTATAAAATCCTGTGGCTGCGGCAGATGGCATGCTACTTTTTGGGATGTTTTTTTATGTTCTAGAGTAGATGGGCTATCTACAAGGGTCTTGTTTAAGCCAATGTGTGCAGTGCGATTCAGATTTGTAAGAGAAATGCAAACCAAAAAATCTTTGCAATAAAAAAAAATTATAAAGTGATTTTTGGTGTCAAATACATGTCATACAACGACAAATACAGGCATTAAATACCAGCAATTATTCTAAGTGGAAAGCCATGCAAGGCGGGAAAAGCACTCAAGAAGGAAGATAGGACGGTACCTCTGATAATTTCTGTAAATTAAAATGGCAACACAAAGGGTGTCAAAATATATTGAAAATCTTGCCACTACTGTTATCATCATCACCACCACCACCTTCGTAGTTCATATTGTACGACAATAAACAATCCCAAAATTCTTGTGTGCACTTGTAATTGTATGGTGGCAACAACACAATTAAATTACTTGACTGCATTTTTTTTCATAAGCCAACAGGCAACTATCTTACGTTTTACAGATTGAGAACATAAAGTGGTGTGCCTTTCACAATGTACTGTTAATGCTGAATACAATATTTAGAGATTATTGCTGATGTTGTGAGAGAAACGTAAGTGCAGCATATCAGACTCCATACTTGCCGTAATGTGAGTTGGCTAATGGAACTATTTACATAAAGCACTATGTGACAGCAATATCAACCGCCATGTGGGAATAGCGCGTACCATAGCTAACATCATGCAAATGAGTCATCTGCTTTCTTTCTTTGAATATTGCGAGCAAATGAAGATTTACAAATTTTGTTGAGACTGTGAAATGAGTTCAGGCAGGTGAAAGGAATAGTCTGTGAAGTTAATTAACTTTGCGTTCTGTCCCCATTCCCTCAGTGTTCATTACCTTTAAACGGAGCCACACATTGGCAGAAGTAATTACCAGGCTGGTCAATGCAAGTGGCTCCATTTTTGCAGGGAGACGATGCACACTCATCAATGTCCAACTCACACTCAGTGCCTTTCACAAAACAACAACATAAAAATAATTAATTAATAAAATACCATTAGGGTCACTGAGACACAGACGGTTAATAACCTAACCAGTGTCCACACATGGTAAAACATGAGCTCCATGTAATTGGGACACGGAGAAGTAGGTGAAATTCGCAGTCCACATGAATTAGTAAGTGTTTATGTTGTACTATACAACAGGCCTTAAACATGCCTTAAAAACACTCAGCTTTAGGTCTCCCAATGCATAGCCAGCACTGGGTCAGCATTCAAAATACTATTCCAATTCAGCCTGTCTGGAGTGTCAAGTGGTCAAGGTGGCTGGAAATAGCAAATCACTCCATCATTCTCAATCCCAGCCAGCTCAGTGTTCACATTCAGTTACATACGAGGGTAAAATAATATGTGGAATACGAGCTAGTATGTGTATAACCTAAAAGGCTTACCTGTAAAGCCTGGCAGACAGACACATGAATAGCCATTTGCGAGGTCAACACATGTGCCATTGTGGAGGCAGGGCGATGATTGACACTCATCTATGTTAAATTCACAGAAGATGCCTGGGGAAGAGTTGAACAGTAATACATTAGTGTTTAAAACCAAACACCTGTACATTCACAGTACGTTCAAATGGTCGCACCAAAACGTGCCACTTAACAGGAAACCATTTTTTGGATGTTGAACCTAATGACAGTAAAACTGTTAACCATAGCTCAGGATACAAAATGCCGTTTCCCTCATTATGTCATAGACTTCAGCTTCAAAGCACCTCAGAGAAACTCTCACATATGCTAAGCTTTCTAACCACAATACCAAGCCTCATTAAATCCTTTTTGATTTTATTTTAAATGGACGGCCTATCTGGTGCACCTCTGACACATTTTACTCTCGCTGCCAGATTATTGATTGTTGTAGCATATTGTTCAAGTTCAACTTCAAATACTATTACGGTATCAGTAATTTAAATTCTAATAGGGATCACTGGTTTCATCTTCCATTATTTTTTTGACATGCATCATCAGTACTATTTTTGTGATATCAAATAGGGCTCAGTGCAGATGCTTTTTCAGTGGGCATTCACTATCTTAAATGGTCTGACGCAGCAGCTATACTTCACAGGTATTCAGATTTACATCGGTACTTCATAATTTGCAGGGTGAAATCAGCCTTGTCTGCACAAAGTGAATCAGACAGTGCATGTGTGCACACAAAAATAGCTTCTCTCTTTGACCTTGGATCACTGGAAAATGGAACTCGCTATCTTTACACTGATCATATTTTGTTCCTCTCTAACACCAATTTCCATCTCAACATAGATATATCAAACGCGATAAGCTTAGGACAAACAGCAAAACTAATTCAAATATTTCGCTCTAAGATTTTTAAAGCCAACACAACACCTACAGCGTACCCAAAATCTGAAATGACCCCATGATGATAACTGCTTAATTTAAATTTCCGAACTTTTGATGTAACGCTGTTTTCAAAACATTCTGAGATTCTAACACTAAATACAAGAATGGATTACTTGAAAATTAGAACCTGGCTGAAATATAATTCACAAAAAACCTCTCATCCATCAGCACACTGACAGAGTTACAAACCAAAGCCTTTAATGATCGAAAACAAATGGAGGTTGCTTGTGGACAGTACCTGTGGTCCCATCTAAACAGTGGCAGGTAAATGAGTTAAGCTCATCTGAACAGGAGGCTCCATTCAGGCAGGGGTTGCTCAGACATTCATTTACTTCAATCTCACAGTTATTGCCTGTAAGGGCAAAGGAGGTTTAGTTCATTAACAATCTGCAAGATGTTGACACATTGGGGCAGCGAACAACAGGCCCCTCTACATCAGATATGCTTACTTAAAGATGTGGGCATGGGGGGAAGTAATCTTCCTTTGGATTAATAGGTGTCTGAGGAAATCCGGGTTTTCAAAAGAAAGTGCGTAATTGCAATGATATGTGTACAGTAAATACAAGCCACATTGGAAGCATGTTTTTATACATACTGCTTAGACTTTGGTTAAATAACCTGCAGAGGGTAGATTGTCTGCACATTACAGTGGTGAACTCACCTATGAATCCAGGTGCACAGAAACAATTGTATCCATTTAGAACGTCTTCACAAATACTCAAGGTTCCACAAGGCTTCCGTTCGCAATCATCTATGTTTACCTCACAAAATTGACCTGTTAAGCCTACCCAGACAGAAGTAAATAAAAGTAAATAAATACAAAGTACATTTTTCTCTGGAATACATAACAGAACAAATAGATATTCTATCTACATACAATGTATAGATACTGAAATGCACACAAAGAACTAGCACATTTTGCAAGGACAGTTTCTATACACAACAAAACCTCGCAGCTAGTCCCAGGAAGACAGGCTTACCCGGTAAACAATCACACTCGAATCCTCTGGGTAGTTCTACGCACTTTGATCCATGATGACACAGACCATCCACGCAATGGCTTATGCGAGTATCACAGAGAAGCTCCATGTACCCATGTTGGCAGACACATTTAAAAGAGTTCACCAGTTCTTCACAAAATAGGGACCCTTCGGGGTCACAAGGATTCGACACACATGCGTTCCCCGGTGAAGAGCAGTCATTGCCGTAGAACCCTGGAAGAGTTGGGATCAAAGGACTGATTGATGTGCTCTGTGCGAAATACAGTAGATACGGTATATGCTTCTGCTAGCCCACTTCTGGTACACAGCACAGATTGTCATTTTTCGAGATGCTGTCATTGCCAACATTTTTTCCTTTTGTTGATTTGCATATTTCCTTTCTCCAGCAAGAGCCTTAGGCACTGGGAATCACTGAATTATTTTAAATAGTCAGCGACTTACAATGGAACTGCAGAAAGTTTACATTCTCCACATTGTAATAAGACGCAATTTCAAGCAATACCTTGCTTCTAACAATACTTGCTACTGCTTAACAATTAGTAGTTATTCAAATTGACGTAAAAGCTGTTTGATGATCAAAGAAATCCATAGCAATAATATTGTCACATGAACAATTTTATTTCTAAATTGGATTCGTTTAAAACTTGTAGGAAAGGCTCAGCACACACCATGTCAGTAAGAACAAGCTCATCATTACTTGTACACCACAGTATTGTATTACCCAATTTCCAGATAGATTCTGAACATTACAATGTTGCATTTCCCAATGAACTTGATTGTTGGAATGTTGAAATTATTCTTTTCCATCGTCAAATAAGACATTTCCCCTACAAACTAAGTTTTGCTCGGTATGGTAAATAGAGTAAAATCATACCTGCTGGGCAGACACAGTGAACCTCTCCTGTAAAGTTGTAACAGGTGGCTCCATTTTTGCATGTCTTGACATCTGACGCACATTTTTTGACAGGTGTTGAGCAATTCTTATCTGAGGGGTAAATAAATATAATTGGCTAAGGTAACCAAGAGAGATAGTGAGATATCTTAGATATCAAAAATATATCAGAAAGTAATATACAGTAATAACCAATTTCATGCACATATATTGACCTATTCTAACCTTTTGACAGCCAGTATATTTATGAAAATGAACACTAACATTCATTAACGCTCATTAGCAGGCGCAAGGAACTAATATGATGGTGAAGGTGAAACTATAACTGTCAAGATTGACCAGTAACCTGCTGGTTTTTAAAAGGGTTCTGAATGAGAGTGCCGTTTCAGAGTGCTGCAACAGGTTTTTGTCATTCTTCTCTTATGCATAGTTTTTCCTCACCTAGTTTGAGTTCACAGTGTGCTTAACTTAACAGCTTAACAGTCCCAGCACTAAAAATGAGATACTTAAATGTCACCTCTCTATCTATGAATTACAATTTTCCTTCCCAGATATAGCTCGGAATTCAATAAATAACAATATGACGTGAAAGGTATTTGTTTCCCTTTGTAAACAGAAAAGTAAGCAAAAAACAAAAAAGAAAACAGTAAATGACTTAAAAAGTATCCTTTTAATAATACACATGTATTGAGTGTATATGTGAATTTGAAACCGTCTTTCCTATTATTAATATAATTGTTGGTTAAACTAGGTCCCTGCCTGCATTACACTACAATTACAGTACCAGTCAAAAGTTTGAACATATATAAAGTTTGGACATACGTAAACTCAATTACATTTGCATTATTAGAATAATGCAGTTTATTCAATAATTTGCATTTTGTACCGTTGTAATATTTATTTAAAAGGCATAACTGTGAGATGTCGCAAGCACACTTTGTAACATTATTGAATCCTAAATCACACCAAATCGTTAAATACTGTTTGTCATGTCAGAACAGATAAGGAAACCAAGGAATCGGTTGATAAGTGTGTGCTGCTGGTCTCCATGTCTGTGTTTTCATTGCCTATGATAAACACTATGGTGTCTATGACATCTACTCTAGATCAAAAAGATGCGTTGATAAAGACATACATTAACTCTAATTCAATGCTTCATGACTGCATGTCTTTGTCTCAAGACTCTTTACCAACATGTCAACATGTGTAGGATTTTAACTATCCAGGTTTTGTTTTTGTACCAGATCATCTGAATACTAAAAGGGGGAAACGGTTTAAGAATGACGCTGATATTATCCTGCTATTCATGCTTTGCAGCCTTGCCTCTTAACCCTAATCTTCACCAAGGAGTGTATTAGTATCTCAGTAGACACCCTATGCCCCTTATTATTGTTCCCTTGGAGCTTTCACACTATTTAAAACACTTCCAGAGATCCACAATTAGCCACTAGTAAAATCAGACCTTTTTGTTTGACAGCCTTCTATGTGCATACTATAAGCTATTTAAAACATTGCAAATACAAATTGTATAACCCCTGCATAAATATCTTACCAGCAAACCCCAAAGGGCAGATGCATTCATAGTCTGCGACGAGGTCAATGCATGTGGAATTGTTTGCGCAAAATCCATGGGCACATTCGTTATGGTTGATTTCACAATTCAACCCTTCAAAACCTATATTAAGAGAGATTAAATATCATCACAGGCGTATAAGGCTCTACAGATTGAGTAATGGAAAAGCATTACAATGGCATACAATATCCCACCAATGCGATGTGTCATGTAGATGTTCAGCTCTATAGGGCACACATGATCATTATGGATTGCATATAGGGAACAGCACTACAGACAGTGTCAACACAGTATATACTGTATGTACATTCTTTAGAAAATAAAATAACTTTTTCCCCTAGTGACTACCTGATTACTGGATTGTTTCAGGCCATTAATTCTGAGTTATATCAGCACATTCTAACTTAAAAGATAAAAGGTTAATGCAATGAAGTGAAGGAGAGAGCTCTGCTCCAATTTCTGACATTTTATGCTCCCATAAACGTATTCCGCCGCATGGTCACGCTACAAAATGACTATCATTAGCACTGTCACAGGCCGCGGCTACAGGAGGCCCATGACTAATGCTAAGCTATCAGCACCATCGGTGCAGGGCAAATTCTCATCATTCCTCAAACTGACCATGGAACCAATTTCCACCTCTCTCTATGTCATAAAATTTGACAATTATCCCGACTTCATTAATAATGCATAACAGTCCTCGTCCACAATCAAGGTTTAATCAGAGGCATGTCTCACAGGTAGGACATCGAATGAGCCAAGAGATGATAGGGAGAAATTGTAGAGATTTATCCCCCTCTTACCACTAATGATATAAATGACTCTGACCAATTTATGACACAAATTACGCGTGAGCATGTGGAGGGTTTCATGAGATCGGGCTAAGATATAGGGCATGTTTGTAAATATGAGGGGAGAAAAAATCAGGACGCTAAATATAACATCAGTATCAGAGCCTTTAAATTTAAATGATGGGGGGGGGTTAAGAAAAATAGGGAGCTCTGATTAATAATAAAAAGCTTTCAAGAAGACCATGGCATACTGAGCCAATAGCTGACATCTTGTGGCTTAGTATGATATACAGTTTATGTGGGATGCCCTGAGGTCTATTCCCTAAGATGCATAAGCCACAGCAAGAACAGGGAAGGCACATGCAATGCAAAACAGGTAAAGGTTATTTTTATACGGGTCATGAATCATACTTTGGCTTATGGGATGGCAATCCGTCATATTGACAGTCAAGATCAGAGTGACCAATATCAACTCTCCAGCCAGTTGGGGCCTTGGGGAAAGAGCTGTGACTTACCCTCTGGGCAGTAGCACTGGTACAGGTCAGCCCCTTCAACACACGCAGCCCCATTCTGGCAGGGCATCGATTCACACTCATTTAGATTTACCTCACAGAACGTCCCGCCAAAGCCTACACGGGAAAATAAGGATCATTATTGGAATCATTTTGGTTGGCTTTATCCCTCAGCCAATTAGGATTTGTATGACTTTGTTTCCCCACTCCAAAGCTGCTTTACAAAGCGCTTATTGATTCAAAGGACTTGCTTGGCCCATACAGCTTCAGCCCACAGGATCATTTAATCTTGTTTAATAAGAGGCAGTCATTGCCCTTCTGATTTATTACATTAAACAGGCCAAATCTAGCAAGGCCCAAGATCAAAACAAATGTAACCTAATCACAAAGAGAGTCATAGAGCATGAGCACATACACACACACACACACACACACACACACACACACGAGCATGCACACGCAAAAACGTGTACACACACACACACACACACACACACACACACACACACACACACACACACACACACACACACACACACACACACACACACACTAACCAGTCTAGTCCTTACAGTCTTCTGAAATCTAATCAAATCTATTTTTTTCTGAGCCAGCACAGAAGATTACTGTAAATGTGACTTATTGGGGCAAAAGAACTATGCAAACCATCTGAATTCAATTTGTATGAAAATCTTTATGACTATCAAACCCAAAGCTTACTGTATTACAAAGCATATTTTATCACCCATCTTTAGGCACAGATCATTACAGGTGCTTCTTTTAAAAGAGAATCGAGTGGAATGCCATAGCAAGGACACATTGGAGTGAAGAGTCGTTCCCAGGATATGCTGCGTAACGTACAGCGGATATTGCCATAACACTCCCAAGGCAGCCATAAGGCATTACAGCAATAGATAATATGGATGCAAAGACTGTCAGCCTGAAACATTTATAAAGACGGCAACTCATAATTTGCCCTTGAGAAGTGATCTGCAAAGCAGCTCACCGTACATTTCTTTAATTTACATAAGAAATCACTCACAATATTTCACTTTGACATATGTCAAGCATAAGTGCAACTAGAGTAATGAAATTGTGGTTATTGATTAGGTTACATGGACTACTATGTAAAATTTATTCAAAATGAATAAGATGCAAGGTGATGTCGACTGTGGGTTCTAGATGGGACACAGTTCAGCTCCGCGTGCAAATATTTGTGTACTAAAAAGTGTGTTAATTGCTTCAAGACATATGGTGAATTTGATGCTTCATGCACAGCACACAGGTATGTCTTCACTTAAATGCTTTGGCTGGGTTCCATTTTGGAAAATTACTATAAAAAAAAAAGTTGCAATGTGCCTTGTAATGAAATCATTTTCCAAAATCTACCACATTAGATAATAAAATTTTGTCAGTGGTAACATATCCCTAAAGAAATGTATAGAATACAGTAAAGTCATCCAACATTAAGAGTACTGTACGTTTGGAAAACATAGCAATTGGGAGTGTGTACAATAGCATAATACACAACTGTTATTGGGCATGTGTTGGGCTGATTTCCACAGAAGCAGCTTAAACCTAGCCCAAGATTAAAATCCATAAATAAATTGGGACCACTGTTGAAAAGTGCATCTGGAATCGGCCATGCGTAAATCCGCATCCGGGAACCTGGTCCAGTGGGTGTTACATATGGGGTGGGGGGGTTCATAAAGAAGAGGTTGTGCAGACATGCCAAGCAGCCACTTTAATTTGAGATTTTTTTTTTTCTAAAACCACTTCATTGATCTAACAGCCCATGGCCCATGCTATTGGTGGTTGCTAGACATTCCTTTCAGAAGTGGCAGAGGAAGACATCTTTATTAAATGTTGTTATTGGCATTTAAATCAGTGCTACCTTCACTACAGAAATTGTGTATTTCAGTCTACTAACAGCATTTATACACACAATGAATGATTCCACTGAAGAAATAAATTGTCTTATAAGTAATACAAAACAAAATGCTTACCTTTTTCACATGCACAAGTGACATTCTGTCCGTTTTTAGTCTCTGTGCATTTTAGTGAGTGCTCTTGACAAATTCCCAATGAGCACAGATCAACATCTGTCGAGCAATCTTTCCCTTCAAACCCTAAACAAGCAAGGACATTAAATCAGAACTATATTCCAAGCAAAAAAGTATTCTAGAAAAACAGAGGTACTTTTTTAACTCGATAAAGGATATGGCAGAGTGCTGCAACCCTTCGGTGGAAGTATTCATTAGAAAATTTCTCTAAAAAGCCGGGGTTTGTGGCCATAAAAATAGAATTCAGGAAAATGACTATAAAACACACATTTCAGGATACCTAACACATTTATGGCTGGTTTATGTTGTATTAGGTAAAGACAGCCGTTCTCCGGCAGATTTATAGAGGCATTGATTCACCCTCTGGCAGTCTACCTGCAGCCCAGTATGCTAATTGCGTGAATCACTGACATAAAGACATGTCCTACGGAGCTGATCTATACCACATTTGTCTGCCCAAGCAGATGCACCATCTACATTTCAGTGATATATGCCCCTGTCGATATCTGTTGTTAAAATACAAAACAGCTAGATAACTTCAACTGATACGTAATCAACGTGTGCGGTAAAAAGTCTGACATTAAAGGTCGTTATTATTTTTTGCAATCTCTTCATTCTGTCTTCCATTCTGCAGTTTGTCTCATCAACATGGCCCAGGTCCCCCACTGACTGACTGAGTTTTACTATTCCACCCTGTTTTTATTATCATCATCTCTGTACATTGCTCTCACTGGACAATACTTTGCACATTGCATTCTCATAGACATAATATGTACAACATATTCAGAAGGGACAGAGTAACATATTAAATTAAATTATATTTAAATATACTGTATGTATCATACTTTATTGTGAATCTCTCAGTATTTGTATTACTTGTATTTTTTTATGTTTTGTATTATTCTTATCGTGTTTTAGATTGTGCTCCATAACACCAAGACAAATTCCTTGTATGTGCTAAACTACTTTCTGATTCTGATTCAATTATCTCTAAGATTGCTACATTTCTAATAGCTATGGAAACCACCAAAACAAAACTCAATATTGCTGAGTGGTCTCACAGCCATACAAAACTAAACAAAATACGCAACTCGTTATAACTCGGTCTCCTCTGGATATGTAATACAATGCTCAATGTTACACAGATAAATAGTTACTGTGAATGAACTGGATATTTTTAGTTTGTAGGGACCTGTAAATTGACTGTATTTGTCAACATATAGAAATATTTGTATTATCTGTGGCATAGACTGACATTACCGCTTATGAACTTTGTTCTGTTATTCAAGAATTAACTCACACCAACTGGAACAAATTCAATTGATTATTGTTGTAATTAAGCTGTAGTCAGTTCTGCTTGACAAGTGACCAGAAGAGGATTAATAGCTGCTCTCTGAGTTGTCAAATTCATTGTTTGCATTTGCTAATTTGCACGCTATTGCTAATATTTTCAATGTCAACCTTCTGAACGACCCCTAACCTGACAGCCTTAATAGACAGTAAGTAAAAATGTCAAAATATGGCATTTCTACAGTATATTACAAAGAGAGAGTAAATACCCTTCCAACTGTCTATGTACCGGTTATAAACGTCACCCTGACTAGTTAACGGACAGCTATTGTCTCCAGCAAAGTGTTCAGAAGTGTTTAATAGCCAATTGTGCATGCAATTCACTCGGAGGTTAATGTTGCATGAAGGAATGTCACATTTACAGTGCCACGGTGTCCAAATGGGACTTCCTGCTCCCATCCCACAGCTTCCATTAGTGCCTTACTTAAACTCTGAGGCAGAGGGAACAACAGTGCAGAACAGTGACATACGCACACCCTCTAAGAAAACAAATTCAGCTGACTAAAAACCTCAGGAGTGTTTACCGCCGGTGTGAATGAATGATTGTACCGCCGGTACTGTTCTGCATACAATGCAAATGTCATGCTTTGTGAACTACATGATGTCTGTATGGAAAATCTAATATTAGGAATGTCTTGGAACTGTGAGCTAAACTGGGCTTATGCTGCTTGACTGCATTTAAGTTATTATATGTAATTGTACAAATAATGCACTGAAATATTATAGAAAAGTACACAAAGCAAAGTGAAGGTGGTATCTACAGCAAATAAACAAAATGATGAAATCCTTCTGAGCTTATGAAATGAAGGTTATAGTTGCTTGAGTAATTACATCTCAGAAAATACAATTCAGATCAATTTAGTCTCACTCACAGTGTTGATATGAAACATAATTATATACAGTCAATTGATTGATATGAATGGTACTGTAATATCCATGTCGCTTTAACAATCGCTAGTAAAATTACAGATCAGGCACTATTTGACTAAAACCTATGAAAACTATTTAGAGGCATACCCTGCATCTTTCATACTGTAGTGTACAGCCATTGTAACTAAACTAACGAATCAGAGCACCTTATCCTTGCGGAGAAATTCACAAAGCAAGGTACATTTATACTCTTAATGCCCAAAAGGATGAACCAAAAAAAGAAAAAAAGTCAACCATGTTTGTAAAAAAAAATTGGGTTAACCTTGCGTCAGCCTGTTCTGTTACATTTGTTCCATCTACAGAGTAAACATCGCAAGCCACTTATCTAATTCAATTTTGGAAAGCTAAAGAGATTGAACACACCTCAGACTCAAAATCTGCCATTGAAATCAAAACTATAATAGAAGGTTTTCTGTCATGTGGGTGTTCTGTTTCCCTTCCCAAGTAAATGATTGAGAAGTAGTTTTTATGCATTTTGAAAAGCAAATTTACACTGATGCATTTCCTTCTCTGTGATGTCATATCACACTGATGATATGAGAGATAAGAGTAGGTTTTCTGGGTACTAGTGCATGTTTGAAGCACCCAAATTGAATGATGTCTCTTTTCAACATGGCCTTTTCCTTGCTATAGCTTTCAAAAACGCTAACAAATTGAGTTTTATTCTCCACCATTCGAGACATTGTTCTCTTCAGAATAATATTGTTAGTAGAGTCTGATATGGATGGACTCTAGCAGTATCTTATATCATATCTAGTTTAGATACTTGTGCCATGCTGTATGCATTGAACCGGTCAGGACCACACACTATATTCATTGCAACTACAAAGAGGCTCAAAATCTAAATTTGCACGTACCAAAAGGACAATGACAAACGTAGCCATTTAACAGATCCAAGCAGGAACCTCCATTCTGACACGGCCAGGTCAAACATTCATTCACATCTTCTGAGCAAGTCCTTCCTGTAAGAACCGTAAAAGAATAAAAAAAATTATTAGATAATAGAATAATGGCACTTAAAGAAGGATTATCAACGCAGCACATGCAATCATGAACTTGGCTGAATTGTCACTGCGATTTTTTTATACCCTAAGCTAACTTTAAAGCTACTGGGCTTTAAATTTGGCAGAACATCTGCCAGATACACGTCAGTAAATCAATAGGCACATGGCAATAGCATACCGTATGTTCCTTAGCAGCACACCTGCCCCCACCTCCAATACATTCAATCACATTGGAACGTGTTCAGTACCAAAGAAAAAGGTATGTTCATTGGCCCCAAACCTGTTATGGGGTAAGCAGATGCTGCCTCACATCTCTAAGTGGATGAAGCCTCATATCTCCAGCTGAACAATCTAAAGCTAGACTCGGATCCTTTTGATAGGTGCAACCATGAAAACATGCATTTGAATAGACATTGAGTCTTAGTTCAAATATAGTTTAGTAGTAAGCCATGAAGCACCCCTTCAGAGAAAAAAAATCACAAAAGATGAGAGCTAATGATAAGATAACAGATTGGTTGACATACCCTCATAACCAGCAGGACAGTGGCATTGATATTCACCAATGGTGTCTAGACAGGTGGCTCCATTGACACAGGGGGAACTTCTGCACTCATCTGTTTCCAGTTCACAGAATGACCCTTCATATCCCAGCATGCAGCGGCAGGTGAAGTTATGGATCTGGTCCACACACACGCCATGCTCGGAACAGCCATGGCCGATGCAGTAATCAATGTCCACTTCACAGTAGGCACCCGTGTATCCTCTGGGACATAAGCAGCTAGTGACAGATTAAGAATTTTTTTTTTTCTTTTGTAAATGCTTAGTCTTTCCCTAAGGGACAGCAAATGTCAACATTCTGCAATGTTGTGGTAGCAAACCGTGGTAATTGTCTGGGAAGCCACAAATACATTTGAGTATTAAGCACTCACCTGTAGCCATCAATCACATCCACACAAGTTGCTCCATTTTGACACCAGTGTTGTACACAATCATTGACATTTACACGGCAGTTGCGGCCAGACCATCCGGGAGCACAGACGCAGGTGTAGCTGCTAGCATTATTCAAAAAACAACGTCCTCCATTGGCACACGGCTTTAGGAAGACAAATTATAATAAAACAAAGATAAAGCTGTCGTTCGATAATTTTAAATAATTCTACGTTTGCTTATGCTGGCAGGTGTATCATATATAGTGCAGAGAAAGTATTAATATTAAATAGTATTACAATTACTTGGACTGTATATCAAATAATTTCAACATTATGCTAAATGTAAAGTAATTAATGTAAATGAAGATGAAAGTGATAAATGTAAGGCCTTTTTTTAACTACAACTGTTTTGGGGAATGGGGCATCATTACTCATTTCTATAATGTGAGCATTATAAAATAAAAGAAAATACTGTAATTGCCTAGAATGTTAGTAATCTGCTCCCCGTATCTGGTCTATGCAGAACGGAGAACGATAATGTGCCTTACTGCCTTTAAATAATGTTTTATACCTTAAAGCATCAATGGTATAAGTAAGCAGTGTAGATTTGTCTTGGCAAGACGATGAAGAAACTTTTGTTTTCAATAAAACTTAACTCACTTGTATATTTTGAGCACATGGTACACGGCATGTGTACTTAAGCCCGTCAGGCAGATCCACACATTGGCTCCTTGGCGGGCACGTACTGTTGGGCAAAGCACAAGCATCGATGTCTGCCTCACAGTTCTTTCCCAGAAATCCTACAGGGACCAAGCGAAGGAAAGATTTATATTGCTATAACTCTTCAATTTTGACACCAATACTATACTCCATTTTGTATTGCATAGAGTGAAACTTTGCGGAACACATCAAGAGCCTTTTGCCCTCCTATGGACACCAGGATGAGCTGTACATCTTAATTTGGACAAGGGTTGAGCAGGCCAAGCTCTCAGTGATAGCACACAGCAGCAGCTGGCAGAACAGTAAGCCCTATCCTGCCAGTGACTTGGAGCTCTCTGGGGTGGTACATCAGATTGCATCAATGAATGCAAATTCAGTCTCAGCCGGTGGAGGCAAACAAACAATTACTTGAAAATCATATTAATACAGCAGTAGAAGGTCCATGAAAAGGGGAGAGTATTTCACAACATAATATTGACACAATCCCCCACACTAATGAGCTCTGGCAATGAGCTGAGTGATTTACTCAGCTGTCAGTCATAGGGTTGTTTGGTGCAGGGATTCACACAGGTCCACAATGGTGAAACTCTGAGACTAACACCAACTTACCCGTGGGGCACTTGCATTCATAGTATCCAACAAAGTTGAGGCATGTGCCATTGTGAAGGCAGGGGTTGGAGTTACACTCGCTGCTTTCATGTTCACAGTGGGCACCTGAAAGGAAAGTGAAACATTAAATGTAGCGGTTGAATTGGTCCGATTGATTGTTAACACTGTATGGGGTGGAGATAATTTCATTTGTTAACATTCAGAGAAAAAGACTAAGAGAACTGCGTACCTGAATACATTCACATTTACATACATTTAATACATCAAATAAGTATAATTTATGTCAATTAGTAAATAGTAATAGTAATTTAGGATGCTCCATGGAAATTGCCTCTGGGAACATTACAATGGTGGGTGTTCATCTTAAGTGTCCAGTCATCAATAACAGGGAGGCTTGACTTGAGCAAAAGCCCCCTTTTGACAGAGGCAACCACAGTCTACTTTAAAGCAGAAGCACTTTGATTAATATCATCTCCACAGTTGTTTCTACAGGTCATTACATACAAAAATATGCCATGTTGTGCAGCAGAAAATTTTACAAATTCATCCCACTGAAAAATGTAGGGACACCACTGCAGGAAGATGACTGTCAGTAAAATTAATTGCAGAGGTAGGGCTGTCAGAATTTAGGAGCACCAGCATATGTTTTTTTTTTCTTCATGTAAGCAACGAGGAACATGGAGGATGAAGCATGTGCCGGGACATAGCCAGCAGAAATATGTGTTTTACTGCACAAAATCTGGGGTTGTGAGGGGGTGCATTTTAAGCACACCTACCGTACAAAGCTCTAGCTCAGACAAATCAACTTCAGTTCTTACCAAACAAAAGTAAACTATTGATACTGCGTTCCAATTTCAACTGCTATACTACTGTATCTTTCCAAGATATTTGTAGATGAAAAGCACCTAGCAGTGACGTTTAATATCAAGTAAACAAGCCTTACCTACAGTATAGAACAAAATACTTCAGCAGTTAAACTTTGAATTCATTGTTAAAATAGCGGAGTTGCCAAGGTACATGTTAAGCTAAGTATCTATATTTCTATACAAAAAAGTAATTGTTTGTGACTTAGAGAAAGGGTTTAATTGTAGAGGTTTTTCCCATAGCAGAGGTACTGTGTATCCACCTTATTACATAGGGTAGGACAGGAGAACGGCAGGACGACAGGCTAAAGAAATCAATCCCAAAGTAGTTAAACTTCCCAAAGTGAGGGACACTCCACTCAACATTCAATCTGTCATTAAAATGAACTTCCAGTTATTACATGGCTCATAATAAAACTCAAGGATATATTGTGCACACTATGCTACAGAGGCTGTGAGGGTGAACGCAGCGCAAATTTAATTAGCAATGAAGAGAAACAACCATTCACTCAGGCTCAGTGTTTGTGGTCTTTATAGTTAAACATTGAGTTAATTGACAAGATGCAGCTCTCTTTAAGGTGAGGTGGATAATGATGTGTGCATCTCATCAGAATTATAAAATGAAAACCAATTAAGAAAGGATTACATTATATTTCAGTGGAAACTTAATTGCTAATACAGCATGAACTAAGTATATGTATATTATCCACATACTATGCATGAATGAGAAAAGTATGCATAAAAGGAACATTGAGATCAATGAGAAAAGCAACAAACCAACATTTAGAGACGCTAGATCTGTCAGCTTTTTGATGCCTCACTGACAGCCAGGTTGAACAACCAGCAAAGAAAATCTTGTTCCATTACTAATTGGCTCATGCCTGCATCCCTGGAACCATCCCAGGCCACGGTGCACTATGCAAACCTTTGCTTTTTTATTTGTTTATTTTTTTGATGAATAATGATCAAATTGTGCCAAAGCACAAAATGCAACACTTACAGATACAGTGATGCATCTGGGGTTGCCTATGGTGTACCGTAAACTTCTTGGATTCATTTTAGTTATCTTTATCATCCAGAACAGCCACAATGCTGTTCAAGCTTTTAACAAGGTGCTTCTCTCTGTCCTACTTCTCACTTCGCATTTTCAACAAGGTGCATTTCTGTTTACCCATCTAAGATCAATGAAAAGTTAAAAGTAATCAAAGTCTATGACATTTATACAACTAAAAGCTAATTTACTGTGTGATTTCTTAGTTTGAAGTACTGAATAAGATTGGGTGGATGAGTGAGTTAATCTTAGTCTTTGTATTTGTGTAAATAGTGCAGATAACGTTTATGCTATAATTCAAAGCAATGTAAAAGAGAGCATGTATGTGTAAAATACAGTAGTATTTACACGATAGGCTCTTGTGGAATGTTGATATTGCCAAAATAAAGCATTGAAACCGTATATAGATGTAAAACATTATAATAAAATAGTACTTAAAATAAATAGTACTACAGTATAAGCATAGGATTAATTCAGGAAAAATGTATTGCTTTGTAAAAGAGAATAGGTAGGACATTTTTAGCAAGCCTAAAATGTCCTTTTAACAGACACAGGTGCCTCAAATCACGAGACATCTCTCAGGAGATTCCAATTTATAACTTGACATTTTATGCTGGCCTTTCTGACCACACCTTCAAATTTAAAAAGAGACAGGAAATTGAATGAGAGGAGTGCAGGGGAACAATCTAATGGTTTACTAAAAATAAAGCCTGTCTGAATAAAGCTGGAATACCAGGCCATGAGTTATACTTTGACAGAGTTATGATCTGTGATAGAGACCAGAGGGGTTTCCAGAAGAGGTTTGAAATTAAAACAGGTCTTTCTGGGCCACATGGATCCAAATTCCAAAAGCAAAAATCCCAAGATGGCAGAAAATGATGAATTCCATCAGTCACTAAGAACTGCAACATTGAAAGAGACAATTTTCCATCACTGAAGTGGCAACACATTTGAGGCTTGCACAGCACAAAAAAGCCATAACTCATGTAATGCTATGTAAGGCCTTATCTGACTGACAGGTGATTGTCCCAGGGGTAGGCCTAAAGCTAACTATATTGGATGGGGCCCTTTAAAGAAAAAAAGCCAGATGTGTCAGATGTTTAGATGCACATGCAGTTTGTTATAAGATCATCTGCAGGTTTGGACATTTTTTTGAATAAATCATACACAGATGTATCAACTTCAAACCTTTTACTATTTAGGTTTAAAATATTTTAAACATTTATACTTTGCCATTGCATTTAAAGGCCAGTACTTTGTTTAGATAATAGGCTTATTAATGAAACCCCTTTTAAGCCTCCATCTGCCTCAAATTTGAGAGCAGATAAAACAAATCTGGAAATATCCACTAAAATTGCAAAGATGAGTAACAGCCTAAGGGCAACCACACTCATTCTGGGTGAATATGGACTTCGGCTCTCACTTAATACATTCAGCAGATGGCATGAAGAGAAAAAAAAACTGTGTGAAATGTGTTGCAGGCAAACTGCAGATCCAAGCGAAGTACCCAAACAACATTGGACTTGAAAATATTGTGAATCATCCGGTTAACTCTACAGTATGAATTAATTATATATATATATTTTTTTTTTTTTGTATTTATATTTAATCAGGCAAAGAGCTGTTTCAGTTAGATGCTGTAGTCCAATGCTGCTATTAGTAGCAGTAGCAGTAAAAATAATCATTTCTTTATTATTAATAATAATAATAATAATAATAATAATAATAATAATAATAATAATGCTATCATAGCCATGCTAACTACAGTAAGGTGAAAAACTGGTAGTGACTTCATATAGAGTAAAGTTTGACACTCCTAGTGTTTCCGTACATCTATTTTCCTAAATACTTCAACATCTCACCTGTGAAGCCAGATGGACAGATGCAGCTGTACTGTGGAGCGGAGGACGGCTGACTTGATGTAATGCACGTGGCTCCATTCATGCAGTTGCGTGGGTAAATCATGCAGGCATTATCTACATACTCGCAGAACTCTCCTGTCCATCCAGGGGCACATATGCACTGTAAAATATCCCATTAATATTATCATACTAAATCTTAGTTACTCTTATCTTGTTTCTGTTTTCATGTCACTCTCCTGTCGCTTCAGATCCTACCACTCTCTCTTGCCATACCAATCAGCTCATTGCCTTCACCTGGTTTCCCCCGTCCAGCTCATTGTCCATTAGTCTCTGTATAAATGCCAGGCCACTGCCCGTTGTTTGCTGCAGATTTTCTTGTGTATTTTGCCAAGCTCCCCAGCAGTATGTATTTCAGTATTTTTTTTTTCTTCCCTGAGCTGCATGTTTTTTAAGCCTTCTTGCCTGCCCCTTGTTGGATTTGTGTGACTGATCTCCCCTGTTTTTGACCCTTGGCTGTTTTCGACTTCGTAACCTGAACTCTCCTTCATCTTGTGTTGGCCACCTTGTTGTGCTTTTGGGTTCAAACCTGCCAGTACCAATGTGACATAAGGACAATAACAACCAGCTTTGAATAGAAATCCAAGGTTAACGTCAGGATACAGGTAATAAAAATGGACAGCCCAAATTGACTTGGCAAATGATCCCTCATTTTGCCCAGGAGTAGTGGATCAAGAAATTGCAAGGCACTAGCTAATTTACACTGGACAACATCAATGTTTTGATTATGGCTGACAATGATTGGACACAAACCCACACACAGCGAGTTAACCTGGTCCTGCATTTCTTTACTGAGGCTGTTATGATCTAATTCAACAGACCAAGATTGATGGCAAAGAATTGGAAGCTTTGGGGCATGAATTACAGCAGACTCATGCTTTGGAATATACAAAGATATGAAATTACTAGGCAGTAGAGGAGCAACCCAGACCGATATCTGTGAGCATGAGCAAAGGGTTCTTATATTGATCCATTATCAACAACTGGATGCATTCCTGGATCAGTACCTTCTACTCTATAGCTTTCAGATTACAGATTTCAAACACACGTACTGTATGTGCATAAAACCAATCCTTGCAATATGCATTTCTGTACTTTGATGTAATGCAACTATCATGGACCAAGTGGTACTTTTATGTAGTACTGAATAATATGAATATGCTATATCATATTGTCGGAACTGACAATAGCTTAGAAATATATAAAGATTCTGTCAACCAATTCAGTAAATCCAAAGTTTTAAAAACCATCAATCAACTTCTTTCACTGGGGTATTTCTGTGAAAACACCAATGAAGAACTTATTGGCACATCATTCAAAGTGTTCACCTGACATACACTTGACAGCAAAATTATATTGAAATAGAGAACTAAGTTCAGAAATAAATCACGTAGATAAATATAAAGCACTTAAATCAGATGCTATCAAAATCTGTAATACAAGCTTTTACCAGGATGATATTGGATTATAACCTGTCATTGTCATGTATTGTAGTTGCTTTATTTATCTTGAGAATTGGTAAAATAATAGTAGTCATAGGAGTAAAATATATTTCATGTTCTATTGTATACCAGTGTGGCTATTCCACCTAAACAAACACTTTTGGTCCTATAATAAATGAGTCATAACAATTCAGTGCTTTCGACAGGTCATTAAACCTACAAATTTGATTACTTACATTATATCCACCAATTACACTCAGACACAATCCCTCATTTAGGCAGTTGATGCTGAGCAGCCTACAGAAGTCAATTATTTTTTCACAGTTCTTCCCGGAAAATCCTTTGAGACATCTGCAGAAAGAGTGAAAAAGAGGGAAAGAGACAGCATTAAAGCTGACACACCTAAATAACAAAAATGTGACTATGAGAACAACTTCAGACATAAATAAAAAGCAAAATGAATAATTATGTTTTTTTTTCTTCAAATTGCTTACATGCTAAAAGTGAATGCTCAGACAAAAATGTCAAAACTTTAACTTATGTAATCATACCTAAAACCAAGGCAGCAATACAACAAACACAAAAGTACACATTTACCAGCTTCACACTTTGCAATTCTGCAAAACACACATTGCAAAACTCTACACGTTTTCATACATTAGACTCACCTGCAATTGGAAACACCCAGCCGCACACATGAAAACACATACAGTAATTGAACACCAATCTGTCTCAGCCTTAGTGCCACAAATTGACCTCACGCAAGATCGCCCATTTTGTGGGAACTTAGCACACATGGAGGCCGTAAGAGCAAGAGGATGAGGTAGAGGAAGCGGAAGACAGAGAAGAGCAGGAGGAGGAGGAGGACAAGAACAAAGATAATAGACAGAGACATTCTGTCTTTCCGAGAACATAAGAGCCACTTTGGTGGACCATGTACATCATGACCTGATAATGAGGGAGACTGGGCAGAGAGACCAGTCTTACCTGAGTCGCTAAACTGTAGCATCCATACGTAATACGGACCTTTAGACTGGAGAACAGGTATGTCTTACAGTACATTTAGTACACTAGACTGTACCTATTTGTACTGTACACATTGTTTCCGTGTGTTAAGAATAACATATTGTATTGATTACTGTACTGTAATTCAAATTTGTTGTTTGTAAAAGCCTGCAATGTCTAATTTATTTTGTAATTATTTATTTTCTTTCTATTTTGGTGTTCATTGAAATGTGCTGGTTTACCACCTGGTGGGATAGATAGCACTGTGAACGTCTTATTTTTATTTTTAATGAGTTCACCTATGATTTCAGCACCTGATTGCTCTTGAGTTGTATGCTCTTGAGCTTTTGTGCCCCTTAGAAATTAAATACATCCATTTCTTCCTTCAATCAAAACAAATTGTCAACACTGCCATTCCTGCCATCCCAATTCGTTGTGATTGTGCATGTCACTATAATGTCTCACCTGCAGGAATAATCTTCTCCCTGGGTTACACAGCTGGCATTGTTGAGACACGGTGAATGTCTGCACGGGCTGCGTTGTCTCCGACACCATGGACCCTTGGAACCATCTACACAGATACACTCTGGGGCCTACACATGGAGCCAACGCAAACCAGGCTTGAAAAAAACCCCACACTGAATTAGGACTGAGCTAAATAAGACCAGTGAATGAAGGAGAAACGAAGAATAGAGGTATGGAAACCACATGATAGCTTAATTTCCCATTGCAGGCCATGGGTATACTACTTCACTGAAGACAAAATTTACTGTACTACATGTGCAAACCAGGAACTGGCTAACCAGACAGAATGGAATAATTAATTGCCTCTATAAAAGGCTTCCCAGGAACCGCACGTCCCTTTGTTCAAGAAAACGCAAACGAAGACAACATTTTACGCAAAGAAAACATGCTCTGTCAAATTCTGCTGTATGCTAAGTTTGAAGTTGACGTTGATTTTGCCTATATTTCGATTTCACAACCTTTGATGATAATTTCTCACATACTGTATTTACAAAACATTGTGATTCTTTATTGTTGCCTCCAATCAGTTCTGTAATAGTCACTTGTTCAGTCTTATGCTGTATTTTAGGTCCAAACAAAATGCTCAAGTATTGGTTTTAAAAGATGCTACTGCGAATCTCAGTTTGAAAGATTAATTCACTTTTATGCAGAAGAACTAATTTAGAACAATGACCCTAGTGGATACAGATTCAATATAAAACAGATAATTTTGGATGTACGAAAAATAAAGTGAGATGTTCATCATTATGTTTTTGTTAAACCCCCCACTAACCATCTTGACCATGAAGGTCTACAAAAGACAATTAGCACCTATTACAATTGTCCCCTTGTTTATTGTCAAGCACATAAGATAAAAACTGTTGATTTTAAGAAAGATATGACTAAACCTGCATCACCCTAACATTTTCAGAAAAGGTAAATACCTTTCAAAACCAAATCAAATCAAATTAGCTAAAAGCTGTCAAAGTAACACCCCTGTTCCCCTAGCTCCATTTAATGGCAATTATTTTTTGTTGCAACCTTCAAAATGGCACCACTTGATCTGCTTCAAAGACAGCATATTAATTTACATATGACATTATGTATTAATCTTCTCTGAGGGTAAAATGGCAAGTATGGAAAATTGACTCCTTACATGTTCCCCTGTGGAGCAGGTCATCTCTGGCTGGCATCCATATAACATGCAATGGATGTTGAGTTTGGAGTTACAGTTGAGGCCGATGAATCCCGCTGGACAAAGACAAACAAATCCTCTGGCCGTCTCTGTACACACACCACCATTCATACATGGGTTTGGATCACACAGTCTCTTTGTTTCTTCACAAGGTGGACCTACAGGGCAATAAGGACATTATTGTTACTTTACAAGATGCTACACACAGAAAACTGAAGTGGAAAGGATTATTCCTAAGCTTTTTTGCATAAAGTTGAAGCATGGGGTAGAGTTATTTTAATTTAAAATGCATGATTGGCGTTTGGAGTTTCCCAAAAACATTTTGAGGCTATCTAAGGTTTGCTTAGGAATGTTTGTTAGCACTGAGGGGATACAGTTGCACAAAGATCTTAAGGAATAATGAAGTATTACTCTTCAGCGGTGCGTTGTTATGAATGCACTGCTTGCTTGCTTTAAAATAGCGACTTTTTCATCCCTAACCTTACTGCAGTCCTATCATATTCTCTTGAGGATACAGCTAGAACTTATAGATTGCTCCTTTAAAAGTTAGCACATGGACAGTTCAGAGGCTTGTGAATGTATTTGCCTGTGAATAACCTTAGGGGGATATTCCAAGCCATGCCTGTAATTGTGCCTATTGGCCATATTGTTTTGTTAGATCCCTTTATTTATTTATTACCCAAATGCAACTGGGATTTGAAACAACACCATTAAGGCTAGTGTCAGATACTTGGTCTTAAAAACATATCTATCTTAAGGATAAATTACATGGTCTAAGCTTCTGACAGTGTCATATCTTTCATAATTGTATGTTTCATGGTTGCTATGGTGCCCTTGCAGGAAGACAGTGGAACACAGTGGATATCACATAATATATATATTTTTTAAATATTTTTTGTTATTTATTTTTATTGGTATGTATATCTAATGTTTTATTCTTAAAGGAATCAATTTTGTTTTACTTTATAACTGCGATTTTGTTTACAAAATTGTTTTGAAACTTTCTCTGATCGTGATGATGCCAGTCTAGTTGTTTTAGTTAAAGGCATATGCATTCTCAAGCTATTCATAGATACTTGGAGCTGTACGTGTCCTGTGAGGGATAATATAAATTAGATGTTGATACAATAGCATTGACTGACAGATTTTGTTTAGCACGGCAGTGGCAATTTGAGTCAGTAAAAGCTTGAAATATTTGACAATAGTTATTTCGACACAAAAAAATTAGTTCTTTCATTTTGCAAACCAATAGATGCAAACTGCATTGTGGCGCTGCTTGTGAAGGACTGGCACCTGCCCAAAGTCTCGCCGCCAAACAGTCAACATGATCTCCACCAAAGCTCGGATAAGTGGTCTGATGCGACACCCTCCTCATCTGCTTGTTGCCCCACTGTTGCCTGCCACCACTACTCTGGAGCAGCCCCAAACCCAAAGGAGAATACTCAAACAACAACAAGGTTTAGATGCATCGTTTGCTGAGCCATTCTGTGGAGGACCGACCGTGGGGTTTTGTTGGGATGGACTGTAAACGGGTATTGGATCATAACATCTTTTATCATCATAACATCTTGATCAAATTTTTATTTTGTTTTGTAGTTTTATTTTTTATGACGTGCCTTTTAAACAGGGCACAGCTGCAAAAGAGACATTGTCTAAGTCAGTCAACTCTGTATAAATAAATAAATAAATAATACAATAATACAAATTATAAAAATTATACCATAGACAAAGTTTGGCTTCTTTGACACTGTTATGCCAAATGCCAGAATGACATTGGCATTGGCAAAGACAAAACTAGACTCAATGCACTGCTGGTTCAAGGTGAACACAATTGGATTCTATTCCCTGGTGAGCCTTTTCATTTTTGTGTTCTTCAGCAGGTGCTAACTCATTTATCTTTCCAGTGACTGTTTCTTAGCATATTTCTCTATGCTAATCCCCCTGCTGATACTAGTTCTCTTGTCCCAGAGGCTCCCCATAGCTTCTCAGTGTGTATCAGTGGGCATCAATCTTGCTGTGTACACCTTCTGGGCTTGTTTTTCTTTGCAATTGCCACTGAAAATTGAGTTTACATAGTAAGTTCACTACTAAGGCAGGTGAGAATACAAAAATCCTTTGGAACCAGTCCTGTTTAACTATGGCCAAAATCAGTGACTTTTGGTTTACCTTACCATAATATTTAGTATACACACACACACACACACACACACACACACACACACACCCAGACACAAAGACATGGAACTCTACTGCAATGTGTTTCCGCCACACTAGAGGCCAAGAGTTTTTCAAGAAAAAAAAATAGTAATATAAATGCGGTCTCCAAACTTAAACATTTTATATTATAGAAGCTATAAAGGCCAGAGGTAAAATGTAAAAATGTACATTAGATAAATGACACTGGTGGTGCAGTGGTTAGCACTGTCGCCTCAAAGCATGAAAGTTCTGGGTTCGATTCTACCTGTGGGCCGGGGCATTTCTGTGTGGAGTTTGCATGTTCTCCCCGTGCCTGTGTGGGTGCTCCTGCTCCCTCCCACAGTCCACAAACATGCAGGTTAATTGGTGACTCTAAATTGTCCATAGTTGTGAATGTGAGTGGATCTCTGTCCCTATGTGTCAGCCCTGTGATTGACTGGAAAGCATAAGTGGTTTAGCAAATAGATGGATGGAACATCTGAAAGTAAAGAAATTATATTCTACTTGGCAAAATCTTTCTTTGGTTTGAAGTGACATATTCAGGTGAACTAAAGTGAAAATAAATATAAATTAATCCAATGTGAGACCATTGTGGCAATTATAAATGTTGATTTCATGATATTTGAAAATAGGCGTTGGGTGTAATCTTTTTTTTTATTTAAGTTAATTCTATATTTCTGATTTACTTCAATGTCATTTTTTTAATTGAGAAAAAGTAAAACAATTAGCTGTAACAATGTGATTTTTTTTTTTACTGTGATCCAAAGTGACACTTTTTGCAATGTGGGGAAAAATCACACACTCAAATGCCTAACTTGCCCTTACTCATGTATGGATTGTGTAGGTCTATTCTGGCTAATTTCCGAGAGAGACGCACGTAGGTCAATGTGGAGCGAAACTACCACAACGCGCTGTTGCACTAATTTACACTGGTAAAGCAACACTGCCGCAATGTCAATGCAGCACTTTGGCTTTATTAGTTGATCATGGTAACAGCTGGCGGACACTGTCCTATACAGTAATTCTATTTAGAAGAATAACATGCTTACAACATTCTCCACTAAGCCCTGCCACCCCTCCCTAAGACGCAAAGCGCCACACCAACAGCTTACTTCCACAGGAATCACTGATATAGTAATTATAACATGTCACTGTACCATGACACCAAGGGGTTAACTGAATTACAAAACAATTAACACAAACCTCCAGAATGGATTTACCCTATAAAAGCAGTAATACCTTGCAACAAATACCCTGAGGATATAGCACAGGAAAGCCAAATCAAAGGAAAATTTCAATTGAAAAGTCCCGTGAGTTTGGCTCATTATTCTCTGTGCATTGGCTTTGGCCTGTGAGGGCAGCCAGCGCTGGAGCAGCCACTAACTTCTAAGTGATTAATGAGGCAACGGCGGTGGCGATGTGGAGAAACCACCAGCTACACGCACCTCACAGGAAGCTGCTGGCAGAGTAGGACACCAGAGTATGGTCTACATCCTATAGGAATCCATGGGTTATTTTAACCACAACGAGAGCAAACAATTAACCACAGAGATAACGATCAAGCGCAGGGGACGACTGCAATCTGATCTTCGATTTAAAAACAACATTTGCTTTTCTCCTTAGTTCAACGAATTAGCCCACAGACCTCGTGCTAATTCTCAGCCCTCAGTAGATTTTGATAATTTACGTTTTTAATCATTAGTATATCAAGTTTGATGGGAAGGGTTAAAGCGCAATACTTAACTGATTCATTACTGAATAGTTTAGTTTTTGCCCTTTCTGCAATGAATTAACAACTGTTATCATTATGTTGAATAATAGGCTTAAGGAGAAGAGGAGAAGAGGCAACTGTATGATGTTTCAAGAATGTTGCCCAGACAAATTACACTAGAACAAAATAATGCATCTACTTTGAAGGCCGCCTGGAGTTTTTACAACAGGAAGTCAATCATGAGCCGGCTTCCCGACACCATTATCCAGGGCAACCTGGACAGTGTACATATTTTGTAACCCATTTGTGTGTGACACCCATTAACCTAACTGTACTTTTACCAGGGCAAACGAGTCTCATTACCTTGCTGAAGGGTGCAACAACAACGCCTTGTAAACAAGTGTGTACTGTGGGCTCATGGCACTGGAGTCTTAAGGGTGTCCTGGTTGATTCCAAATACAGGCTAAATCAAACTAAATTAAAACATTACTTCTTATCTATAAAAACTTGTTAGCATTTACCAAATGATCTATAACACAGTATCTTATCTTCCTCATATTTGTATGCACAGAGACTCTTATTGAATAAAACTATGTAACTAATTGTTTTGTCAAATCATTAAGGATAATGGGCTACATCACACTCTCTACACAGATCACAACTTCATGCCTAACTATGTCTTTTTTTGTTCAAGTTAAAAGTTAGAAGTTGCTTTGTCACATAGGCAGTATTTACAACTTAGAATGTGCAGGGGAAATGTTTGTGGATCAAGTGTGAAAGTGATCCATGTTTTAGATGTTTCTTACCTAAGTATCCAGTGTCACACTCACATCTGAAGGAGTCAATGGACACTTGAAAACATTTGCCGTTCTGACATACCCTATCACAGATTTCTTTTCCAACAACTTCAGAACAATTCACACCTGGATAAAAACACAAATTACATGTTTGTAAGTTATAGGGTATCGTTTAGACAATTTGCCAACAAGAGAATTAATTAATTCAGCTTTTAACAATATTTCCCTACCGTACGTGTCTGTAGGAAGAGCAATAGCTAAATGTCACAATGACTGGTTTTGTCCTTACCTGTAAAGTGTGGAGGACACAAGCATTTATATGTTCGGCGGCTTGGGTCTGTGGATCCATTGCTCAAACAAACCCCTTTGTTTCCACATGGGTTATCCAAACAAGCGTCATACTTTTCACAGAACTTTCCGGAGTAATTCCAGTGGCACTGACAGTGAAATGCGTCTTTCCAAAAGTCTGTCCCACAAACACCATTCCCAGAGCACAGTCGCATCAATGGGGAGCTCCGACAATGCTGTTCCTTCACTGACACATGCAGCCGAAGGCCAAGCCTGCATAGCTGTGTATCTCCCTCATGCAAGGCTATGAAATAATGATTGCCTGGGAATAGCCACTTTGACTCAACTTGCCTACTCTCATTAATATTGCTGGTAAACAAAAATTGATCTTGTGACTTCTTGTCAGTTTGACAGCTTTCAAAGTTTTCCTTTGACACGTTCATAAGTTTAATGCCATATGACGTCAGGGTGTCATCGGTGGAAAAAAACAGCTTGTCCGCACGCTGGAGCTGAAGGGGACATATCTGTGGAATGTTGAGGGACTGCCCATCAGTCTGTTGTGCTCCCTCCTCGGAACCCCAACAATTGGCCATGTTCATGCAAATGTGTTCCGTAAGTGTCCATTTAATTTCCACGGTCTGTTGTTGAGAGTTCCATTTGGGTGAGGCCTGTCTGTTGCAAATTGTCTGACAATGTATTGTGGGAACAAAATAGCTAATAAGGCAGGCAATGATATGAAATGGTAGTGTCTTCATGTTTCTTGTCTTTGTTGCTGTTCTGCTGAATTTCAAGAAAATCCTTTGATGTGTGCGTGTTTTATTCAAAGAAACATGTCATCTTTAAGCATGCTATCATTGCGAGGCCACTGATTTCAATGTCTTGATAAGTACCGTGGAAAGATATCAACCTTTGGGGGGGGGGGAAAGGGGGCTTGTTTAGTTCATTGTTACGTAACATAGTGATAAGGATTACTCAATTTCTCAATTAGAAAACAGGGTATCAAGGCAAGTCGGTTTGGCCGGAGAGCGGCCATCTATCACAATCGCATGGAATGATGGTGCTTCTGACCGCAGAGTGAGTCAGTGCAGCATCTTCTTCACTGAAGATTTACACTGTACAGGGAGTGACAACGTCAGATAAAATATCCCCCCTCACTCCTGCCGGTGCCCAATCCCTCAGTGTCAGAAATTGAGATGAGTTAAAGCAGATGGTATTGTCTTTCACCCTTAGGCCTTTTTCTAAGCCGTGTAAACGAGATAAAAGAATGAAGTACAGAGCCATCCATCTTACTGCAAATTCCCACTCCTTGGTCTTGCTGCCATGACTGATATGAATAACTGCATGGTGATAAGTAATAAATAGAGCTCTGAATATGGAACATTACTATCAATACAAGGAGGAGTGATAAAAGAAAATCAGATTCGGGGCATTGTGATGAGCGCTTTGTTGGGGCTCAGTAGTCTGCAATATAACAGGGCCAGATGAGATTCACTAGGTTATGCTATCCTACTGAATGCAATGGAAAATAATTGCCTGAGTTTCAAAATTAAAAAACTGGAGCAACAATAAAACGGCTCATAATCAAGGTTGATGGAGGTTCAGTGACTAGTCGTCTTTGTGTGTTTTGTGTGTGTGTGTGTGTGTGTGTGTGTGTGTGTGAGAGAGAGAGAGAGAGAGAGAGAGAGAGAGTGTGTGAGAGTGTGTGTGCTTGTGCGTGTGTGAGATTGCGTTTGTTTGTGTGTGTTTGAGACCTA
>JAVQIZ010094974.1:0-20397 GCA_036023535.2 Galaxias brevipinnis | reverse complement strand
TTATTATTATTATTATTATTAATATTAATAATAATAATAATAATAATAATAATAGTAATATTAATCATAATAATAATAATCATAATTATTATTATTATTATTATTATTATTATTATTATTACAACAATAAAACTCAAAATAGGCCAATATCCGATGCGCATTACCCTATATGCGCAATTTCTTATTGAAGAACTGTTACAGATAGGCCTATATATATAAAAGTATCTTTATTGGTCACAATAGAGGCTACACAGAAGCCTATACGTTGACAAAAGAGCAGCAGGTAATAATGCAATTGTTGTCTGTATGCAACACACATGCACTAAAAAATGCTCTCGTCTTGGCCATTCCATTAGATAGGCTAAGTGTTTTTATCTCACAAACACTTGAGGACGTAAAAGTTGCAGGACGTCCCTCTTGGGCATCCACATAGTATTCCAATTCGTGCACCTTTACGCACGGCGCACATCTCACCCGCATCACACTGAAAATAACAATTGCATAAATTTAAAATATTTAGCCCTATTATAAAATATATTATTGCTTATTTCTGTTTGTGCTGGGATGAAGATCAGGAGTGGAATCTCACCGATGGAAGCCAGCCGAGTTTTTTCTCTGACGGAGTTTGCTTGTTTCTCAGCTTCTCCAGAACTTCTTGTAAAGCTTCAATCTGTATAGAGGAGACAACCACAAGAAAGCGTTTTTTTATGATTTAACATCACCACAAGTGCTCACTGTCATTGTCGTTACACCTCCTTACCAAATCTTTTTCTTCTTGAGTCTTAATTGGGAATTCTATAGAGCGAGTTTCAAATGAAGAGTCTGCTCCGTGAGCCGTGCACAAATACGCACAGCAGGCCGTCGCAAAGACAAGCGTAAGAGCGCTGGCCATGGTACTGAATGGAGAATATGTCTTCAGGTATTGATTCCGCTCAAAACAGCTTGACGAGGTCTGTCAAGTGGAAGGAGTGCTCTGTGTGGAGGGTATAGACGGACACCTCACTTTATAGCTGCTGCAGATTTCAACCTACTAAAATATTTATTGAAACTGATGGACGCACATGGGAGCAGTGACACCACTGATGTCAACTGGTACGAATTAGATTAGTTCATTAGCTCCTTTGAAAAGTAAAATAAGGCTACTTATACAGTAAAACAAGTATTAACTGAATTAGACAATGTTTGCAATCAGTTTCTCAATGCATTATGAACTCAAACTGCTCATTATTTGTTCTGATAGGATGATGGTTGCTGGAATATTAATTGTCCCCAGATATGGATTACATTTTAGATACCCCAAGGGTATCATCTGGATAAGATGATTTGATTTGTACAGTCATAATGGTTGTCACACTGTGTACACAAATCTTGCTTAAAGGCAATCCAAAAAAAATACACTTAGTGACAAATGACCTGCCCATTTTGCCATCTTTAGCCAATAACCTGAAACCAGCCACAATCTTGACCTGTAATATTGACACGTGTCTCCAATCAAGAACCAATTTCCTGCTGTCTGAGTAACGTCAATTGACCCCAATTTGTGTGTGCGCGGGTTGTGCGTGTGCGCGCGTGTGTCTTTGGGCAAACGGGACGTGCTTGACTAAAATCCCACAGATACTTGTACGTCATCTGCAAATTCCCAGACCGATGGAGAAAAGAGCAGTGCAGCGCACCCCGCGTTTTTGAAGCTGCAAAACGCGTCCTCTGATCGGGACCTAACAAATCCACCAAGCATGTTCAATTTCCATTTAAAAACAGCTTCCCTAATAAAACATAGGCTACACATCTCAGTGAACTATTTAGTTAGTAATAGTTGCATGGTAGGAATGGTAGGAATTCAATTACGTGGCCTAATTAGCTTAGCATGAAGAAAATGGAACTATGAAACTTTGGCTAATAAGCTTGCAAACTGACATGGCTTAGCATAAAACGTTGCATAATGCCAAAAATGATCTAGTGTTGCGTTGCCTTTGTACAATGCTTTTGTCATCTTTTACAATTTGTAAGTTCATTACACAGCGTTGACAGTCAATGCGGCATGCGTTGTGGTTTGCATCATTGACTATTCTAAGCAGTTATTATTTAAATAACACTTACTTCTTGATTTGAGTGCATCATCATTATTACAATTAGTTTGAACATCTAGAAATAATTAACGTTGCTGATGATGATAATGATGAGGATCATTATCGGCATCATCAGCATCATCATCATAAATAAAATCAATATTCACGACAATCTTTTGCCATTAAGGGGCAGTAACACACCGAGTCAAGACAAGTCTACTCACGACGAGTCAAACTGAGCCCAAAAGAAGAGAAAAACCGGAAGTTTACATAGCTGTTTTTCAGTCGGCTAATAAGAAGTTTCGTTATTTCTCGTTTAATTCTGCCCTTTATAGCGATTTGTCATGTCTGAAAGAAAAGTCTTAAATGTAAGTAAACCAAATTACGAAATAGTTTAGCTTTAAATATTTTTAACCAAACTGAAGGGGGTAACTTAAATGCAAAGTGAGCAATTTTCTAGCAAGGTTAGCCAGGCTGGCTAATAGTATGTGCTAACGTTAGCTAATGATGAACTAACAATGTCCATGCTGAGAATATTGTGGCGTTTAGTTTTATAACGAATAATCTAGTACATCAACATATGTATCAACAGACAACACATCAATAAGTCAGACTGAGAAATCGTTGTAACAGAGTAACGCTACATTAAATACCTTAGTAATGTTAAACAACGTAACTAATGTATCTATGTATAGTATGTCAGTATGTCTTCGGTATAGATTTACCAGTTGATGTGATGTGTTGATGCTTGATGAGGTGTTAGATTATTTCCAAGATAGGACGGTGTATGTTCTGAAATAATCTGAACTCAACCTAATTACTGTGCATGTCCAACTAACGTTAAAGGTCAAACATGAAAGAAGAAAAACACAAACATTCACAATTTTCGCAAGAAGTCGTTAATTGGGTCCCATTTATTGGTCCCACAATTGCTTGCCAATGAAATACCAGATAATCATCATTCCTACTGTTCACTGAGACTTGCAATTTCCATTTGTGCCCTTGACAGAAATACTATCCACCAGATTTTGATCCATCCAAAATCCCAAAACTCAAACTCCCAAAAGATCGACAGTATGTGGTCAGATTGATGGCTCCATTCAACATGAGGTGCGTCATTCGGCAATGTTTGCTGTCCATTGCATTTGTTCATATTATACAGTGTCATGGACTGATGTTTAACAATACCTTTAGAATATATATATAGACTGTTTGCTTCCAATGTGGGTCTACCACAGTATATTATAAAATGAATACATGCCACTGTCAGTGTTAAAGGTGTTTTGCTTGTGTAGTGTGTATCCACTTTTTGATGTTGTGCATTAGAATGAGTATATCATTTCACATCTCTTTTTGTGTAGATGTAAAACATGTGGTGAGTACATCTATAAGGGGAAGAAGTTCAATGCTCGCAAGGAGACTGTCATGAATGAGCTATACATGGGACTACCTATCTTCCGTTTCTACATCAAGTGCACACGTTGCTTGGCAGAAATCACATTTAAGGTGAGTCTCTTTCTTTTTACGGTTCATGTTCAAGGGGCTGCTTCAATAATAAATAATAAAACAAGCTAACTGTAGGGTTGCTTGCCCTTTTGTAAGCTTACTTGTCACTTCCAGCAAGCATTGTTTCATTTGCACACACACATTGTTTTGACTCTCGTTTCCACCCCCAGACTGATCCAGAGAACACTGACTATGCTATGGAACATGGAGCTACGCGCAACTTCCAGGCAGAGAAACTAATTGAGGAAGAGGAGAAGAAGATTCAGAGGGACAGAGAGGAGGAGGAACTGAACAATCCTATGAAGGTAGTTAAGGACTGTTAAGCACAGTGTACAGCCAACTTGAAGAGGGAGCTGAATGTAGCATTAATGCTTTGTTTTATTTTTTAGGTTTTGGAGAACCGTACGCGGGATTCCAAGATGGAGATGGAGGTTCTGGAGAACCTCCAAGAACTTAAGGAGCTGAACCAGAGACAGGCTAGGGTTGATTTTGAGGGAATGATTGACCAGTACAGAGATTTGGAGCAGAGAGAGAGGGAGCGAGAAAAAGAGGAGGACGAGAGAGAGACTAGGTGAGTTGAGAAAAAAAGACAATGTTATCTACCTAATGAATTGGTGGAAAAATACTAGCAATGGTGGGAATAAGAAAACATTTCTAAATTATTTCAAGCCAATAGAATCATAACATAACAAAGCTTTTCTCTTTGACAACAGAGATATGTTAGAGCGAGCTCTAGTGAAACGCCTAAGGGACTCGGACTCGGACTCAGACCAGGATGGAGAGAGTAGCAGCACAAAACTAAACAGACCAAGTGTTGACAGACCCACGGACATCCTGACCACAGACAGGCCTACAGACGCACAGGTATGGCTGTTCAACAATATTCATAAAAACTAGAAGTACAGGGTGGAGCAAAGTCAATGTGAGAGATGGTATGAGGAAGAATTCTCATCTATGGTTTATCATAGGGATCAACAGTTGGGGCTGTGAAGAAGTTAAAGGTGGAGAGCTGGGAGAAAAGTGTGGGGACCCTTGGCAGTGGTAACACACTAGGATCTCTAGTGGTGAGGAAGAAACCAGCTGCAGTCGCCAACAAAACTGGTTCCCCTGCTGCTCCCTACTCAAAGCCAGGTGACATGCTCATCCATTGTGATCATAAATGATAATGTATTTTTTAATTTAACCTGTTTAATCTTTTCTCTAACAATAATTCTTCCCTTTTCTATTATTTATTTTATTTGCTCCCTTAATGGGGCCCAAATCGAGCGTGTTGCAGTTTACCATACGTAATTGATATATACAAGTTGCTATATATATGCTTCAAGTATACTTCTGTTAGGCCTATACACCTTTGTGCAACTTATTCATAAAGTTCTCTGTTTCGCAGTTTCCAAGACGGTTACAACTGATTCTGCCCAATCTGCTAAACCAGGCACAGCAAAGAATGGTTCATCTCTTAGCCTCCTTGGGGCATATTCTGACAGTGATGACGATGACAGCGATTGAGAGAGGTTGTTGATGTGTTGGCTTCATGGACTGGGTTTATTTAGACACAACTCAAAGCAGTGTTTTGAATCAGATTGTTAAGATGATGCATTAACAATGTTGGATGAGGTGAAACTGGCAAAATCCATTCTAAAAATGTATTTTAATAGATGCTGATTAAGTAGCAAAACAGGCCGTTTTAGCCAGATTCAAATGTGTTGTAAAACCATAACTCCTGATCCTTGCAGTTGTTTTTATTGTTTTGCTAAATCCAGTTTAAATGTTGCCATCTTTTTTTGTACATCAAAAGTTGTATCATGTTAAATAATTAAAAAAAAAGTATACATTTAATTTATAGGTGCCTTTCTAGACACCCAAGGCCACTGTGCATGACATAGAATATACAGTTAAAACAGTACAATATACAATTTAAAATGCATTAAACATAGGACAGAAATAAGGGTATTAAGTCAGGGAAAATCAGGGAACATCAGAATTCCCTGGCACCCATGGTCTTGAGCCAAAGGGAGGTATGATCACGAGGCCAGCTGTTGAGGATGGAAGGTAGCAGGGAGGATGGACTCTGTCTGGGGGAAAAGTTACACCTGGGACCCAGGCTGGGTGACGTCTGGTGCGTGAACTGATCGGCCCACCCAGTAATATAAATTAATATTATACCTTGTGTATTGCTCTTTTGATAATGGTTGTGACTGAACTTCTGACCTGTTTCCAATTTTCATAAAAAAAAATCGTTTCTGCCTTGTTACATTTGTTATTCCTATGCCAAAGAACAAGGTATGTTGCAACGTGAGGGCAGGGTAAATGGAAATTCCTCATTCAGCAAGCCATGTAATAAAACAAAATATAGTACGGCATTAACCGAAAATTGCAGCAAAAAAAGTTATGGCTGCGCTATAAAATAGCTGCTTTCAAACAACCCCGCATCTTTCAGACAGTGTCGGTCGAGTATCACAACCACTGATTTACTACTGGAGTCGTGAATTACGCTCCCTTTAAATTAGTGGTGGTAGGTACATTCACAACAATTAGCTAACGTTAGCTGGATGCTAGCTAGCACGCAGGCTGACCCATTTTGTCATCGACAAGTGCATAGTTTATAATATTTATTTTTGCAGCAATATTATTTTACTTTGCTAGATACACTTTACGATATAACCACAAAAACATTTAGCAGTGTTAAACACACGTAGTGCAGGTTAGACTACCGCTGGGGACTGAAACTAAAGGACAAAAGTTATCGAAGCGTTATCTCTAGCTGGCTAAGCTAGATCCGTGACAGTGCTTGCTGCGGAACTTGGCTAACGCGCTGCTAGTTTGTTACTAGCTTGCTAGCTACGAATTCCAACTGTGTGACTGAGGCAGAATTTGATTTTGATCAAATAACATTTCGCATAGCGGGACAAGTGAATGTCATTTGAAAGCTCGACAAGTCACAATTGAATGTAGCAACGTAGCTTGGAAAGGTAACGTTTTAAAGTGAATATTAGTGTAATGTTTTATTTCCATGTTCAAACAATAATATTCAGGATAGACAAACGCCGTTAACCCGTTTAAGCTAATTTGGCTAATGTGTGTTACGAAATTAATTTCGATAAACCCGGTATGTGCGGCAATATCTGATTTCGTGTGAACTGAATATTTGTACAAAATCTCTAGTATATTGCTAATATAGTTATTGGTCATTGGTCATATGATGTGACACTACTAGACTCTAGAGCACTTGAGGCAAAGCTATCGTATTCGTAACAACAACAATCATTCAGAGTAGAAAACTACGGCACTGTGGCAGTTAAGTAATTTTAATTTCAGAAATCTGGTCACCTTAAAGTAGGTATAGTGGTGGTTTGTGATGTGATCTTTGACTTTGTGCCCTAATTCCATTTCTTTGTTCTCTTATTTATTTACAGACCCATGGCAAAGTGGCTGAAGGACTACCTCAATTTTGGCACAAGTCGTCGTGACCCCCCACAACCTCCAAGGCCAGATTATATAGAGAGTGATATTCTTAAAGCCTACCGAGTCCAAAAAGATTTGGACTTTGAGGATCCATACGCAAGCAGTGAAAAAACAACCCAGAATGGCAGTTATAGTGTATGCACTGGGACACTGAGCTTGCCATCTTTCCCTCCATTTGATTCAATACTTTCCAACGGTGTAGAGGTATAAATGCTCCAAAGACAAATATTATGAGTTAATGAACACTGTAAAACCACTATTAACAGTTGTTAATAATCATTGTGTGTTGTTGTTCAAGGTTAAAGTCGTGTCACCTAAACATAGACTCATTAAAGTGGACTCTCAAGAGTTTGGGCGCTGTAATACCCCTTTGAGCCCAGTTGCCATTCAAGAGGAAATTGTAAATATCCTGCACTTTTATACTTCTTTTGTGTACATTGTCATTGTAAGACTCACACTATTGAGTCCAATATCTGGTCAAATTTTTTGACTGGTTATATGTGTGTCTTTCTTGTTGTACTTTCTTAAGGTGGTTCCCTCTGCTCCTACAGTGGGGGATTTGGACACGGACTACTCTGACCCGTTCGACGCTCGTCCAGACCCTTGCGTCAAAGTGGACTGGGAGCACAGACCCTCAGCAGCAGATTTCAGAAGCTACATGGAGCCTTTTGAGGCCCAGAGAATTATCTCAGGTCAGTCAACTGACACCTGATGGGTACACCTGTTTTTTCACTGGTTCTATTTGGCTCTGTAACAGTTTTTGTCTCTATAGAGCTCCAGCACAGCCCAGTGAGTGGCAGGCCAAGAATTGTTGACAACGGAGGCCAGTTGTATGACAACCCTTACGAGGAGAAGACTCGCCAATACCACCGGACAGTGCCACCAAAACAGGGAGGAGAGGGTAACTTACTCCAGGGAGATAGTAGGGAAAGCAGGTTGCCGCAGGATGATGAAAGACCAGCAGATGAGTATGACCAGCCCTGGGAGTGGAAAAAAGACAACATATCCAAAGCACTAGCAGGTCATTTGACAAGAGGCATAAGCATACATATATCTATATCTTTCAGTAATTACATATTCTACTCTTCACCCCATTTCGTAATTTCAAACGTTTTCTATTCAATTGTATTTTCAGTGCAATTTGAAGGAGCAGAGTGGGATCGTTCCCTAGCAAAGCCAGAGCAAACCATGTTTCCCAAGACAAGTCCCACTTCTATCATAGCTACAGGGAGTTCATCTAGTTTCCGTAAACCCAGCGATAACATGCCTTTACTTGGGGAGAGAGTGGACCCATTGCTGCCCCTCGAAAGACAAGTGTACGTACCCAATGACATTTTAAGATTTCAGCTCTTATTTTTTTTCTCATTTAAAAATCGTAATACAAATAAATAAAATTGGGATGTAAGTGTTTGAAGCTTCTTAATGAGAATCCTCCCAATCCAATACAGAAGCTAATTCCATTTGCAGTAGCTTGTATTTAATTGCTTTGGATGTCTACAGAATGTTTATTTGAAACACTCTGAAAGGTCTCTGTGGTTGTGTCCTTTATGGCAATGTGTACATTGTCTTTCATTAACCTTTTGCCTTGGGTACACTGAACAATATTATGTAGTTATTCAGCCCACAGGATGGAGAATTTGTAGTTCCGCCACAACGTTCACTTATTTTATATACAGTAATAATGTTTTGTCATATTTATTTGAAAACACTCTGGAAAATGGGCTTATGCCGTTGATGTGCTTTGTATATACAGTTGGTACCATGGTGCCCTGAGTAGGCCAGAAGCAGAGACACTACTTACACTGTGCAAGGAAAGCTCCTACCTGGTGAGGAACAGTCAGAGCTGTCGAAGCGACTACTCTCTGTCCCTCAGGTAGGCCCACTCTCACACTTTCTCCATCAGTCTTTTTACAACCTATTCATATTTATTATGGAGCCACTTGTCCAAACAGTGTTCTTAGACCTTTTTTAAATACTACTTTTTTAATAATTCGCTACATGTGTTTTACTCATTAGCAAGAAAAAACAACCCATCCAAATATGCTTTGAATTATTCATGTTTGGATAGTATTTTTCTGTGCTTTAACAAAACACAGACAATTGTATGTCTAATGACAATTATCTCTCCCTTTAGGAGCTGCAAGGGCTTTATGCACATGAAATTCACTCGGACTGCAGAAGGGCATTATGTTCTTGGGGAGAACAGCCCACCTTTCTTCTCCATCCCTGAAGTCATCCATTACTACACTACCCACAAGCTGCCTATCAGGGGAGCTGAACACCTTTCTCTATTGTACCCTGTCATAGTTCAAACACTCTGACACACAAAGCGCAGCCCTGATGCTACTCAAAGTGCGCTGAATCCTTACTATTTAAAACTGAGTTGTAAATAGGACTTCCTTTGCACGGTATCTGAACAGGGTGGAGCCTTTTGAGGTCATAATTTCTGTCCCGTTTACCGTCTACACTGGCAGCTCTTAAAAAGTGATCATAGTCTCTTCAACCTACTGTATGCCTGTTCACCTTTATTGTTAATTAAATACATTTTTTGCTCTCAATTGATCCTAAACACTATCAGCCATTTATGATATGGTTAACACTCCTCATTACTCTTGTTTATACGCTCCAAAGACTGAAAAGAAAACGTAATTCTAAAAAAACTGCTGGGGATGGGGTACGCTGCAGTGTGTTTGTCCTAGCATCTCTGTTGTGATTGGACTCATACTGTCTTGATCAGTGCAAATATTCAAGTTACTTGCAGATGTCCTCTACTCAGCAGCAATATAAACCAAGGCTGTAGTCATTTAGTTGGCTCCCAGATTTTCTTACCTAATGGAAGAGTGAATGTGATGCTGATGCAATTTATTCTTTATGTCCTGGTCCCAATTGTGGTAGGCCAGCTCATCAAGTAGACTTATGTTTGATTATATCAAAGGTAAATTAGTGGACCTAGCTTACAGTAGCAGACAATTACAGTATTAAAGCTTTAGGTTTTGTTGTATTGGAAAGCAATCTTTACTGTACTATTTTCTAAGGATTATATAAAAATGTTGACTGAAAATAAAGTGTTGTAAGCCTATTTGTTGGTAGGTATTAGAATGCATGGTTTTCTTACCAATTTTGATTGTGTTAGTGTTCTTTTGTGTTTTGCTGGTCTTTGTTTCTTATTCTGTGACATCTGCACTGCGTCATGATACCATAGCAACCGGCTGCTTTTATTGCTGCGAAGTAGTCCTGGTTTTTAAGGAGCTCGAGGCAGCAGCGACAGGTAAACTTATCAAATTCGGAAGGTGGTGAGCATAAATGTATATAGCATATTTTCTGTGGCCTTATTAAGGATACATTATTCAGTCGTGTTACCCATCTTTACTATGAGTAGGCTATTGCATTGCTTGTCTAAACCCTATGCTGACTTCTGCGGTATAGCGAAACCATATAATCCGACGTTGCATTGCATGGTACCGTGTAATTTACAGTAGGCATAGGGTATGTGTTATGAGTTTTTTCCCCCCCCTACTATTATATAAACAAGAATGAGACCCATTTCCCAGACATAACTGTAAAACAATCCATGACAATAACAGAAGAAAGAACTGCTCATCGACATAGGCAGACACGCATTTGCTAATCGTGCAGGCAATTAAGTGCATCATTGTGAAAATACCTCAACTGAATTATATATTTTGTTTGTCTTATGTTGAACCTCAGCAGTTCCATGGCAACTCGAACAGAACAGCTCGCTAGGCCCAAACCCAATCTACTGAGATTCCCTGACCGGTAGCGCACAACTGCCCCCCCCGCCCCTCTCTCTTGTCTTTTCTTTGTTTTCTTTGCTTTCTTTGTTTTCTTTGCTTTCTATCTTTCTTTCTTTGCTTTTTTTCATTCTTTCTTGCTTTCTCTCTTTCTTTCTTTCGATATTGTGGAATTTGTAGGGGAACTGATAAAACTTTCTTTCCTCAGTCGCTCAGTATACTGGCTAGATGAACTCCCACCTGAAAGATCGCGCTCTCCAACCAGATTTGGTGCGTTTCTTTTTGTGTGTTTGTATCGTTGTCTCTCCTTAAACTGTTTTTATGTTGCCTGATGTTTAATCATGTGTGGTATAGAGCTGACTCCTCACTGGTCCCAGCTGTGTGAAAAAAAGAGACAAAATCCTGTTTTTGAGCAAATAAGGTAAGGCTTTGTGTAATTGATCAATGAATGGGTTGTGCAGCTCATGCTTACAGCCAGTGTGTCTTATTTTCCCACTTCCTATTTACTGTTATGACCTCACCATCTATACCTCCTATCATGACTTTCTTCCTTGTCTGTGCCTCCCTGTTTCCACATCTGCTCTTTGACATAAGTTAATTTCTCCTCCATTATTGAACCATTTTATCTTTATTTCGTTTTTGCCATTTCAGTTTTTCATAATCGCATTGGCGCAATTCTCGAAACATTTTGAAAGTTCTCAGCACCGAAGATACAGTGCCCAAACCAGCTCATACGTACAGCAAAACACCATAGTTGCAAAATAATGTAACTCACCCAAAACCTTTAATCCATGTGTCAAAATCTGTATTATTTAAAAGTTATTGTTTCAATGTATAAGTCATTGCCACCAAAATTGCACGTTCCTTTGACATTGTGTAGAACCATGGTGGTCAAAGAGTTTAGATGTTTTGTCAGAATGACAGTGGACTCTGGAAGTATGTTCCTCATCTCATAATTTCCCAACAGTGTTGTCCTACATGTTTTCACTGACACTGAATGCCTACTGGTCCAGACTGTCATTCTTCTGAAGCTAACTGACTGCTATTGTGTATCAAAGTAAATACTCTTCAGATGCCGATTTCAATAATCAAAGGTTTCATAAACAGTAACACTTTGTAAAACAAAACAGCACTCACATTTGAATGTAATGTGAGAAAAAACAAATATATTCCTCCTGAAATGGTCACACTAATGGAAAATGTACACAGCACAGAACAAAAACACTTAGCCTATCAATACCAAAAAACAATGTGGAAGCAAAACATAGGTCCTACTAAATGCAGTAATACTTACAGTAACAATAAACTCCACATTTGTTCGTGAAGTTTGAGTTTCACCTGACTTACTAGTTATCAATTTAGCTGTCTTTACTTCATATCAACACAATGTATTGAATGTTTTCTCTGCAGATTTTGACAGTTAGTTGGACTATTCTGCATGGGATGACCTACACGCAATTTAGAAAAATTAATATCCCTGAAATATTTCTACTTGCCCAGACTATCGCCTATTTCGAGGGTAAGGGCTTCAGCGATGAAGGCCTGCCCTTCGAGTCGGGTGATTTCTCTAGCACTACCTCGCCTTCCTTCAGGTGACTGGCAGCCTGACCGCCCTGTTCTAGGCACTGTGAGTACTTCCATTACTACTTTACCCTTGACATATCTGTAGCAACAGTTTTAGAGGGTTAAATAGATAAAAAAATATATAGATATATAGAAAATAGAAGGAACCACATGATTTCAAGAGATGATTAATGGATGGCTTTTACTCTCTGGTCCTAGCTGAGCAGAGCAGTGCAGACAGCAATAGCCAGTCCAAGGATCTGTCAGCTGGCCTGGCCCAAGAGAAGACTGGGTCTGAAGTCCCCGCAAAGCTTCCAGACTGCCCTTCCAACATTTCAGCCTGTTACCATTACCTCACGTGTACAGCACCTTGCCAGTAAGCGTTTCAACTCCGTAAACACTGGTTACATCCAACTATTGACTCTTAGCAGTATCTCCTGAGTAATGCTTGTGAGGTTTTTGCTTCTGTGTAAATCTTTCAAACCTATTCCTTTTTTGTTTGTGATCTCCAGCCCCTAAGCCTGAGCATCCCCAATACTTGGTGGATCGCCCAGTGAGCAGGCATATTCCTCGACCAGTAAGAGAGGCTGTGCCCAGTGAGAGGGTCCAGGTGCTATCTCGTGCCAAAAAGAGGACGGCACTTTTTGAGGGTTATAACCCCTACACTGTAAGCCAGGCTGCCCGCTCTGCCACTGCATCACCTCGAATACAGGAGCTTTGTGTACCTATAGCCCGCAAATGCAACGGGAAATAGACAATTGCTGAGAAACAGACAAGAAAAGCCAGTTCTTCCCTATGTCGTCTGGTGCTTGGCCCCAACTTTTTAATTGTTACTTATGTTTCCAATCTTATAGGCAACATTTGTTGATTACTGGCTAAATCATTTCAGTCTTCATTGGTTGGACAAACCTTTCATTGATTGGTTTATTCATCAAACTGCAATAAAAAGATTATTTAACCTGAATTGGTTAAATTATTGGGGTCAAGCTTGTGTGTGTTTTTTTTGTTTGTGTGTGTGTGTGTGTGTGTGTGTGCGTGCGCGCACGTGTCGATGTGTTAGAGACAGAGATCGTAGATGGGGAGGGATCGATGGCCAGGTGTGTTAAAAAATATTTTGCTGTGTTTTATATGACGAGAAGCACAATACGTTCCAACAAACTAGCTTTGGACAAACTCTCCTAATGGATGGTAGGAAATAAATCTTGCATTGGCTCAATTGGCTGTAATTGCTTTGATACCTTGAGAAGCTTCGTTAGTGCTCATTTGAGACATATTGAGACACATTGATATATATCGATCAGCCAAAGCATTAAAACCACTAACAGGTGAAGTGAATAACACTGATAATTTTGCTCCAATTGCACCTGTCAAGGGGTGGAATATATTAGGCAGTAAGTGAACAGTTCTTGAAGTTGATGTGTTGGAAGCAGGAAAAATGGGCAAGCGTAAGGATCTGAGTGACTTTGACAAGGGTCGAATTGTCATGGCTAGACGACTGGGTCAGAGCATCTCCAAAACTGCAGGTCTTGTGGGGTGTTCCCGGTATGCAGTGGTTAGTACCTACCAAAAGTGGTCCAAGGAAGGACAACCAGTGAACCGGCGACAGGGTCGTGGGCACCCAAAGCTCATTGATGCGCGTGGGGAGCAAAGGCTGGCCCGTCTGGTCCAATCCCACAGAAAAGCTACTGTAGCACAAATTGCTGAAAAAGTTAATGCTGGCTATGGCAGAAAGGTGTCAGAACACACAGTACATCCCAGCTTGCTGGGTATGGGGCTGCATAGCCGCAGACTGGTCAGAGTGCCCATGCTGACCCCTGTCCACCACCGAAAGCACCTACAATAGGCATGTGACGTGAGCGTTAGAACTGGACCATAGAGCAATGTAAGAAGGTGGCCTGGTCTAAGGAATCACGTTTTCCTTTAGATTATGTGGATGGCCGGGTGCGTGTGCGTCGTTTACCTGGGGAAGAGATGGCACCAGGATGCACTATGGGAAGAAGGGAAGCCAACGGAGGCAGTGTGATGCTCTGGGCAATATTCGGCTGAGAAACCTTGGGTCCTGATATTCATGTGGATGTTACTTTGACACATACCACCTACCTAAACTGTTGCTGACCAAAGTACACCCCTTCATGGCTACGGTATTCCCTAATGGTAGTGACCTCTTTCAGCTGGATAATGTGCCCTGCCACACTGCAAATTTTGATCAGGAATGGTTTGAGGAACATGACAAAGAGTTCAAGGTGTTGACTTGGTCTCCAAATTCTCCAGATCCCAATCCAATGGAGCATCTGTGGGATGTGCTGGAACAACAAGTCTTGGAAGCCCCACCTCGCAACCTGCAGGACTTAAAGGATCTCCTGCCAATGTCTTGGTGCCAGAGATACCACAGGACACCTTCAAAGGTCTTATGGAGTCCGTACTTTAACGGTCAGAGCTGTTTCAGCGGCAGGAGGGGGACCTACACAATATTAGGCAGGTGGTTTTAATGTTTTGGCTGATCGGTTTAAGTGCCATAGCCAACTGCATATCATAAAACAACCTACAAAAACTGAGAACACATGTTATTTTTCTCTAACCGTAGTTTAGCTTTTTTTTTTTTTAAGTAGCTTACATTTAGGCGGGACTGATCGACTCATCGAAATACTAACAAGTTACAACATATGGTAAGTGAACATTGTGCAAAACATAGATTGGAGAATACACAGAGAGAGATAAAACGGAAATGAAGAATACAGGTAATAGTACAAATATAAAGAATACAAACGAAAAGTTTTGATCTTTTATCCTAATCCGTTGAAGTTATGATACTTTATTTTACTAAACTATTGTCCTAATTAGGCTACATATAGCTTAGTAGCCTAGTGCAGGTGTTGAAACACAAGTATTTAAAGCAGTCCAGATATGGCATTTCTTCTCTCTGTAGGGCAGTGTTTCCCAACCTTTTCAAACAGTACGGCACACTTGCATGTAATATTCTACCAAAACAAAAATAAACTGAACTACGTAGTCAGTAGTAAGTACTTAGGCTAGACGGACAAAGTAGGTGATATAGCTTTTGATGATAAGTTTATGTTCCAAAAAGTCTCTTTGGACGTTTTGTCAGGTCATTATAAACCTAGCACATTTTTCGTTACTTGTAATATGTCTGCTTTGTCTGCATTTACTCTCAAACTTAGAAATTTAAGAACTTTTGTTTTCTGCAGTGCCATTAGTTGGTCCTATCCTGGTTTCTGATATATCCAGCGAAGGTTTAAAGCTTGCCTGGAAACCCATACCTGTGGAGAAGCAACAGGGTTACATCCGAAACTATACTCTCCATATCACAAACGCAAATGAACACAGCATCCGTAAGCTAATTGCTTCGTGCTTGCACCCAGGCTCGGAACGTGACTTAGCGGTTGTGGTAGTACTGAGCTGCATTATCTTCCCCATCTTCACAGCCCTCGTGCTCCTCATACCCATAATATGGTTAGGACTAAGTAAGAGGCAAGTATCTCTCTCTTTATTGATTTATTTCTCCCTCTGTTACTCTTTGCCATTGTAGAGTATACACTTTATTCTGAAAACTCCTGAAATATGTTTTTTTTATATATTCGTTTTCCTACTAACCTTTTACATTGTGCTGCTTTCGTACACACGTACCATATGCTATGTAACTTGGAGATATATTTGTATTGCACAGCCCTAGAGGCTTCCTTGAAACTAATGTGTATAATGTATAACTTCCAACTTCTGAACTTTTTGCATGTTGTACTGTTCATAGAATAATCCCTTTTATAGTCGTATACTTGAATATGAACTGTCCAAGTTTGAACTAATCACTACCTTGCAGGGTTAGGCAGCATGTCTGTCCAAAGATCCCTGACCCCTCTCAGAGCAGCATGGCACATTCGATCCCCAAATGTGCCGCGGAGGTAACCAGAGCTCTAAACCCTGTTCCTTGGGGGGTTATTTAGATACATGCAATTACTGACCCCTTCGTGTTTATATATGCAACGTATGAATGTTACCATCAAAAAAACATGTATAATATTGTTTTGCTCCTTTTCCACAGGGTATGAACAGGCCAACAGGAGCGCAAATACCCAACACCCAGTACTCAGGGCCACTATTAATGGGTGAAACATCATCACAGAACTACCCTGTTTTCTCTTATCAGAACTTACTCTTTTCACATTCACTCTCCACTGGTAAAAGCTATTTCATCATACAAAGACAGAGAACCTGAAGAAGATCCCATAAGTACGACCCAAACAAAAGCTATTGCCACCTCCCCTGCTGAGAAGAACATATTTATTACCGATCTCTCATATAACTATATGTACTCCCAAATTCAGTGTTCAAATTCCCTACCGACCTGCACGCCGTGGTCCCTGTGTTGACGTCACGGTAGCTATAGATGCAGTGACAGCAAACCTCCAATAGGTAGAACCATTGAGCTGTGTGACTTTCAGCAAGCAAAGAATTTGTATACTTTTCCAGTTTCTCTGAAGAATGATCATGGTCCCAGCTTTGCATCGCCATATCTATCTTTTTCTCAAGCTTGTGGAAACATTTCTCTGTCCCTTTCCCAACCATGCAGATACTAATTTTCTGTGAAAGATGTTTAAGACAATTTCCTCAATGTCTCACTCTCTCGCCAACCAGTGACTATACCTCCCCTTCCTTTTCATCGACAAGGGACCCTTTCTCTCTCTCCCCCAACTAGCGGTTTATGCGCCATAACCCTTTCTAAACCCACTGATTTCTTCTGCTGCCCCTTCTCTATTTCTATTTCTTCCCCCTCCTCTACATCCTCCACTTCCTGACATTTTCTCCTACCCTCCGAGCTTTCCTAACAACCGCTCAGGACGTGATCCCTACCTTCCCCATCCTGAACAGATGGGCAGGTGATAATATGATGGTTACCTTTTTGAAATGTATTTCAAATTATGTTGTGCAGTGCTTTTAAATTTTTCACATTGAGGCCTTGGCCTGGACTAAACCATTGTCTGCTTTCAAAGTGTATGGGCTGTTGCAAGTAATGCAATGACAACAACCCCCAGACTTTCCAATGAGCAGAGTATGAAATTAAATGTGATGAAACGTCTGAGACACTCCATCATAGTGTTGTGGGAGGAAGGGGTATTATTCTGATTGGGAAATTACTACACTTGCACCGCTGATGGGGGGTAAAAGTACAAGGAGGGGGCCCATTATTGAATAGGTACAATGTACATAGAGGTTTGTCTCAATATGTTTGTGAAGTGCGTATTATATTTTATATTATTATTATATTATATTATATCAGATGTTATTGTAGCATACTGGAACCGGCAAATGTTAGCAAAATGTGCTGCCTAAACCAACATGTCATTCATAATGCAGAATATCTTCAAAATGTTTTCTGTCAAGATCACATAAATAAATTCTTCCAAAAATCTGTCGGTTTGTCTGTTTGAGTTTCTAGAAGCACAATGGGGACAATAACTAAATGGTGGCTTTGCTATCGGGGGAGACATCCACTTGGAATTCCAAACAATATTGCAAGATGATATTGGTAAGGAATAGGCCTATAAGTTATTTATTTTCTATCAGGCAGAGCACATTTTCTATTCCACGCAATGGCTTTTGGAACTAAGTTGTGAGTATTAAAGAGAGAATGCGGTCATTTGGGTTGACTCTACTTTTTAGAGGGGGTTTTCAGGAAGCGTTTATTATCTGTCCGTCGTCGTGAACGCACAATGTTTTGAAACAATACCCGACCCCCACATTTCCGCGCGTTGAAAAGGGCATGGCACCGCTGTGTGCCGCTGCTGTAAAAGCGTCGCGTCTTTGAGTACTCACCTATTGTAAACAAGGTTGGACAGGTAGAGAAGTGGAACCGGAAGAACTAGCAAATCGTGTTGCTCTGATTTTCATCTATTGGTAACTTTAGTAAATATATTGGAGGTTGCAACTTTTTGAAAGTTTAATGTATTGTTGATATTTAAAAATCATAGAGAAATGACGGAACAAGGAAAGAAAATGATTTTGATTGCAGCAGATGTTCTTTGTGTCTTTGTTGGTAAGTAATCACTCTTTTTCACTGATAACATGGCTGAAAATTTGTTTTAGGCAAAAGAAAAATTGCGCAATTTCAATATACACAGGATAGGATGTTATAATATCCATTATGCCATACTCCAAGGTGAGCTCTTAAACAACTCCATTTGTCCGCATTAGCGCTTTCAGCCCATTAAATCACATTCTGTGACAGACGATCTTAACTCTTTCCATATAGTGAGCATTGGGCAATAAAGACGCATGTTACGCGCGCACGCACACACACACACCCACACACCCACACACACACACCCACACACACACACACACACCCACACACACACACACACACACACACACACACCCTTAGGTACATGGATCGATACCTTCTTTCTTTTTACGTGCTGACCGAACATAGAATATAGGCCGAACATTCAAGTTTCCTACAAGGTTAGGAAAACCTTTCCTATAGGAAATTTATTTTCAGCTATGCATTAAGATCAGAAGGTCAGGTAATAAGTTTAATTTTACAAGTTATACAATAAATCCTACTCCTAACTTGTACAAACAAGGTGGGGTATTTCATAGAATAGTTATTAATAGTAGAACAGTACATGTTCTAATATATTGAATGCATGGAATTAATTGATGGCAGAATTGATCAGTTATTTGGCCTGACTTGATCATGCAGTTTGTGAATTCACATAATATTCGTGAAATATTGATTCTGGTGTCAGACAGTGACTATATTGCATTTGAATGTTTGAAACATCAACGAAAGTCCTATCTAATACTATCATATTTTACATTTAGTGTTTGTCCTTGCTGTTCCGTGTGTAAGTGTGTGCGTTCTGTTTGTATAACATGTGAAGAATGTATTTTTTTTGTCTCCCAATTTTCTGCGTGACCAAAATGTGGCACTCAGTTCTGACTACAACAGGAATCTGCCCGCATGTCTGAATAGACTGAATAGATATTCTCAACCCTTTCACCTCCCCCTGTTCTTTTCTTTTCTCTTTCTCTTTGTTATCCTGATATAAAGCTGAAAACCCAGTAGCGCTGTGAAACCAGTCATTTGCAAAGCATGTATGGGCCATAAATAAATGTCGAACAAATAATTTATTGGCCAATATAATCTAAATGTGGATTATTTGTTAACAGATTGTAACATCTTAGAAGCATCATTGTTTCCAAGTATAGACTGAAAACCTCCTGTAAAGTAATCAACTATTACTATCAACTATGACAGATTTTGATTGTGTATGATGATAGTAATAGCAATAATGGTTTGGAAGTATTATACTTAGGCATGCCATCATTTAGAAGCACAAGAGTGTTCTGTGGTTTCATGGTTAGCCAATCACTCTCAATTGTCTGTCTGTCTGGCTGTCTGTGTCATCTAAGTGTGCGTGTCCGTTGAAGTCTGTTTTCATCACTAAAGTTATTTTTGAAACAAATGATCAAGGTTAAAGATCTGAAAACAGATCTTTTTCTTATCTTGATTTCGTCTTCCATCACTTTTTCAAGTTTTCATCCATCGCTTTTTCAACTTTGAGTTGCATCTATGTCTCTGCCACCATGTCTTTGTGTGTGTGTGTGTGTGCGCGCACGCGTGTGTGTGCGCGTGTGTGTGTGCAAGTAAATGAGAGACCTGCGTTTGGTTGTTTGTATAAAAGAGAGGCCGTATGATTGTGTGTATATATGTGTGAGAGAGAGAGGGCGAGTGTGTGTGAGACTGTGTGTTTGATTTCCTCAATGTGGCAGCAGATTGATATAGTGGGAATGTGCTGAGTGTCTGAATGTTACTGAACTCCAGAGCTCAATGGTTCTTTTATTCTTAGATCCCTCTCTATTCTCTGTGCAGTCCCTATCCCTCTAATGTTATCTTTGCTCCCTTTCCCTTCCTCTCCCTGCCCTTTTCTTTGTCTGCACGTTTAACAAAGAACTGTTACCACCCCGCACACAGACAGGCAGGCAGGCAGGCAGGCAGGCAGGCAGGCAGGCAGGCAGGCAGGCAGGCA
>JAVQIZ010094949.1:0-32685 GCA_036023535.2 Galaxias brevipinnis | reverse complement strand
CCATTAGCTATACCGCTTATCCTATGCAGGGTCGCGGGGGGGCTGGAGCCTATCCCAGCCGACACAGGGCGAGAGGCGGGGTACACCCTGGACAGGTCGCCAGTCTATCACAGGGCCTTGATAAGACCATATATATACATATATATATATATATATATATATATATGTATAGCTGTGTATACATGCTATGCTAGGAATTCTAGGAATATTTTGGTTGAGGAATAGAAACATGTCCACCTATTTACATATCCAATTATAAATAAATACTTTCAAAGTAAAATCTATAGATATGCATTGCTTTACTGAATTTACAAATTGTTACAGTGGCTGGTAGATATGGGTTAGTGTAATGGATCACATACAATTCTGTTCTTGATAGCAGAATTCTGGTACATTTTGGTAGCAATTCCTGACAAAATATATGACTCTATAACTTGATGGGATGGCCTAAAAGGATTCTCAGTGGTAAATAAAATGAACCCTGTAACAGTCTTCAATGACACTGAGTCACCCCTCACCCACACGGCTGGTTTCCCAATAGACAGAGTGTGCACTATAGATGGGATAAGATCATAGACATGAGACGCTGTCCCAAAAATTGAGTTACGTGACACCCCTCGCCCTCTTCCCCAAGTTTTACTGTTTGACCTCGGTAGATGACATAGAAGTGGGGAGCTGACACTAATGCTGTCAGCGTGTGTCAGATGAAAGAACACAAGCTGCTTTGAACTTCAGAAACAGGCATGCCTCTTTATTGCGTTCTCCATTTCCTACAAACTGTGCTTTCAACTTCCTTTGAAACTTTGTGTTTCATACATCTTCTCGAGATAATTGTATTATGAAACAATATATTCTATGTTCAAATTATTAATAACGTGTGTTTAACAAGCGGTTTTTATGAATTGCAATACAATTTACACCAAGATTCACTTGAAATGCATACCTGTATTTATAAAATTTTCTTGCCCCATAAATTTGTGGCTGGTAGATACAAGTAAATTGTATTACAGTATTTGTTCTGCCATTAATACTATGGCCAACAGTAGGTGGAAAACATTCACACCTCACCGCCTTAGTTATACAAACGTTAAACACAGAACACAGGATCCAATCCTGTTCTACAGTGTAAAACAAACACTCTAAAACAAGCCTGGAGAGAAAAAAATAAACTGAAACAATAGGCTCCAGCCCCCCACGACCTTACAAAGGATAAGCGGTATAGCTAATGGATGGATGAAACAAAAGTCAGTTTAATCAGCCACTTATCAAATATTCGATTAGTGCAGCACTACAGCTGGCTCTTTTGATAGAAAAAATATTCAGCACACATTTCCCCACACTTTTATTTTCATAAAAAGCAAGATTTACACTTCTCAATTTAAAATAAAATTCAGTTTATAAGCCTCATATCCATTTATATTGATTAAGACTAATAGCCCCACTTATGACTAAACATGGACACATAAGGGAAAGCCAAACTATACAGAAAACAAACATTCAGTATAATATCTTTAATACACCAACCACACATGCATATCAGTAAAAACACTATTCAAAGGGCAATAGTTGTACGCGTGAAATAAAAGAATAAAAATATTCCCCTGAAATACAATATGCATTTAATACCAAACAATTTGGCAACGGAGGAAATTAAAACCATGTATCCTCTAAAGGATTAATAAGTATGGAAATCTGTTTTTTAACACAACAGCAAATCATCGTAATCTCACCACATTTTGTTCCAGCCGATACATGAAATAAAACATGTCATCTCACTTCTACTGAGGCAGTTGGGTACGCAGGCTATATAGGTTAAGTAAGAGCCTCATACAAACTTGATAAACATGATTAGGAGTTTCCATTGGAGGCCATCAGATATGACTGTTCAGAGCAAGAATCCACAGGACTTGTACTGTACATGCTAACCATACTTGTGTATCTGTAGGAAATTTCACTATCTTTAAGGAAGCACAAGGAAAAAGTGTCTAAAATACGTATTAAAGAATAAAGGTTAAAAGTGAGCATTCTCAAAAACATGGTATTCCGTTTGGGATTTGGCAAAAGAGAATCTCTCTTTAGAGATGCATTCCACACTCATGAGACAGTATGTCAATATAAGTCAATCTGATTCACATGTCTTGTGTAATGTGTTTATGTGTATTACAAATTACGAAAAGCAAGGTGAAATATGTGCAGGGGAGAACTCAATGGTGGGAGTAGCTGTCGAAATGGAAAGAAACACGTGATGAAAAACAAACCACTATGTGCAACAATTAATTTGTGCTAAGAACATTTTGTGAAGTAAAAACTGCAACCTGGATAACCTATCCAGTAGCCAAAAAAAATGACGAAATTGGGTGTATAAAATATCTGTCCATCACTTCAAAACCATTGAAAAGCAGACATGATGAACCATGGAGGAACACGCAGTTTTCACAAACAGTTTTGACATTGGCTTCCTCAAAAGAAGTGTTTGCGATTCTCGACAAGCAGCAGTAAGCATCATTCCATTTGGAGGTGTAGCCCTGTCTGCAGCTTTGGCAGTGCGGGGGCCTAGCGAGGCAGAGAGCCAATACACTTTGGAAATTTTCAAATCTGGACTGGTTGATTCCTTGAGTAGGGTGTGTGAGTTGTTTGGGAACCGTGTGAGTCATAAGCCATCACTCCCTTGCGTGCGTAAGTCTGCATGTGACTTAACCACTGCTACTCCTGGCTTTACAGGTTCCTATGGATTATAATGTAAACAAGCCCAGAGCTAGTGGGAGTGAAAGCATAGGAGTAAGATTGATTATTTAAGTGGCATTTAACGTGTAAAAGTGCTAATTAGGGTGAACCTGGTGTTGTGTGCATGTGCCGTGCCGGCACCTGTTGTCAGTTGCCAATGTGCGCGAGGAATCGTGCAATAGAAGAACAGAGTGTGTGTGTGTGTGTGTGTTTGATATGTGAGGCTTCTCGGTCACACTGCCTTACAGTATTTCCATAGAGCTAAGCGTTCATCATGAACGCCCTTGACCTTGATCACAGGGCAATGCTATTGGTCCTGTGCTGTGTGAAGCCAAAAAGTAATGTGTCATCGCAGTCTTGAGACGGCAGTCCAGTGTCGGTCAGTGAGTTCCGACTGATAACCAGGTTTAAGCAGTCTCCTGCTTCTATGATGAGAGGAACAGTCAGACAGCAGTCCAGGTCCCTGGTCCTAGCTCGGTTCACCTAGTATATTGGAAATACAAGATTACAGATGGTGTAAATCAAGCATTAGCCAAGTGGTTGGCACTGTCTTGTGAAAGGTTTTCCAAGCTGTAAATAAAATCATCAATCACATGTCATAAAAAGTTAAGTAATTGATACAATAGCACTGAGGCTATATATTTGTTTTCATGGTGTTATCTCTTGTTATTGTAGCTCAATGGCAGTTGAAGAGTGTGTGGAAAATCTTTTTACTTCTGGCAGGCTGACCACCACTGGTTGGCTTAGTGGATTTAGTAGATATAAGGTTTCAACATGACAACATGCCCTGGCTGTAAAACTTGTAGCATGCCTAATGTGCATATTAACACTCTGAGGAGGGCTGCAGATGCAGAGTTGAGTTTTGTACCCATATACAGAGTCGTTAGGTAATACCTGTAGGATGCGGTCGAAGGGTCTCAGGCCTGCCTGATCAGCCGGGCCTTCAGGTCGGATCATGTTAACATAGACGCCTTTCTCCAGGAGGCCATCAGAAACACTAAAGCCAAAGTCACCAGTGTCCTGGTCCTTACTCATAGTTACCTGACAACACAGACATATCATGACTCATCAGGAACACACAGTACTTTAAGGTGTAACCTGTTTTACATAAAGATGATATTGATTAATACAAAATGAATGTGTTTATACACAAAACATGTTTATGTTTATGTTGAAACCAACACTCTCTTACCCTTAAACAGACCTCTAATAAACTATGCAATTCTTTAGTTAGTGTAAGCAAAGTTTGCGAGGAGTAAAACAAAATACAGCAGCCTGAGGGTATATGGGTGAACATGTGATCACCGACAGACACGCACGCACTGAGTCATAACACATTTTCGTACTGTAATACTTGATAAACACTGTATGTTGGGGCAGGCCCGATATCCTTAACTGGGTCTAATGACGAGGCACTAGAGGGCAAAGGTAATTGCAGAGGGATGATCTTTACAGAAATTACTCTTCCATTTGAATAAAGCGGCTTATGTAACGCGCATCAAAATTTTACTGTAGCAGCCTAATCCTAAAAAATACATTAAAGCAACTATAGGCAACTTTTTCATATTGACAGATTATCAATACATTTCTTCTGACAGCTAATTGTAATGTCTATGGGAGAATGAAAAAAATCACGGTTCAGACCAGTCCTCTTGAAATCTCAATATTTAGCACTCATTTTGTCTGCCACTGGGTACGATCTCCTACAAAACTGAGACGAATTGGTTTATGGCACAAGGACGTGCGTCACTAAATCAGGAAGAGAAGCCCATACTTGGATTAAAGTCGTGATCATGATAGCCATATGCAGTGACCACGAGCAGTCTGCATGGCCTCTTTGCAACGGATAGGCTAAATAATTACACTAAGCAACTGATAGGGGTTGCCAAAATCACCTTCTACAGATAAAGTGCCTCTAGTAACCTTTATCCAGCGACTCTCTGAATTTGTTTGTACAACTCTTGGGTCATTCCGTTTTTTATTTCATCCACTGCCCATTTAAAAATTACTTGTTGCAGTAAAGTAAACCCTGAAAATTAAATAAACTCAAACCAGATAATTGTTTTAGCCCCAACTGCTACCTTGAGCAATTCCAAGCCTGTAGGGGACAACGTGTCGGAGGCATCCATTTTGACCCTGGGTGGGCTGTCCCTGGTTCTGTTGGATCTGTTCAGGTTGCCCTTGGTTTTGGATTCATCCTGAAAGCCCTCTTTCGCTGTGCAGTTAATTCTGGTCTTGAGAAAGGAGTCCTCTTGCGACTTGGTTTCCTCCAGATACAGGCTCATACTACTTCCTGTCATTGAAGCCTGAGAGAGGACAATACAATAGTAGAAAGAGTTGAAGAGATAAGCAATACACAAAAGCTTGTGCAAAAACACACAGACACACACGCGCAAAGCTTGATAAGAAGCATAGGCACCGTGCCAATATTTTAATGATTAAGATTAAATGAGAGCAGGTGTCTGACCCATTGTGTCAGATTTAATAACAGATTACGCTTGGGATTATCATATCACTTCCTCTGACCTGGTCATTTAGCCTGACGCTGTTCTATGAGGGGAAAGCGGAAGCCTACCTCCAGCTCCCTGAGAATCTCTGATTGGCCGCAGGTCTCAAGGTCCTGTAGGGCCTGGGACCAGAAGCTGTCGTCCTGGTTAACGGTGCCATGGCAACGAGGGGGGCTGACGAATCTATGATAACGCAGGAACCAGAACATGAGAGCAGCCCTGCTGTCCAGAGTATGGCCTGAGACTGGTGCCACCTGCAAAGCAGTGTGGGCAATGCAGTGTTTGTACTGCATGGTGGAGAGTGTAGAGTCCTTTGTAAAAAACCCTCAGGCCACAAGGAGGGCACACATAACCTCTTTTGAACAGTGGCAGGACAAAATGGAGAGTAGTCCTCTAGAATAGATAGAAAACCTTAATGCAGTTCATTTCCACTCAAAAAGCCTTTCAGAATGGAATGTTTTTGCAACAGCAAAGGGCACAAACGTGGAAAAATAAAGAGTCAGGAATGTAGCAACAGACAAGTCTGAGGTATCCATGGGCCCTTACGGCGCTTTTGAGAACGAGTTTGGGTTTGGACAAATAAGCGACAGAGAAAACGATGTACACATGGAAAAAACCAAAGAGCGCGTAGGCAGTTAGTAAAGCAGATGAGAGAGAGAATACCTATGAAAGAGAGAGAAAAAAGCACAGATAGGAACAACACAGCAACAATAAAACACCGGACAGACCAAGGAAAGTCATGGATTACTAGTCCAAAAGCCTTTTTTTCCTGTCAAATCAAACTAAAACAAAAAAAAAAACAAAGCTACATTGACATGAAACAAGACGTTAAAAGATAATTACACCTAAATTCCTGATTGGACCAGGCCTAGGCACTCACCCAGGAACTTTGTCCCATTCGTCCTCACTGTATCTCCCATCATAGAGGCTGCTGTGGTGGGTCAGTCCCCTGGAGCTGGAGGAGGGGTGGGTCCTCGGCTTGGTGCGCCTCCAATCGCTCGGGTTGAGGGTTAAATCTGATGACCTGTGGAGATACGTCCCTGTACACAAAAACAAAGCCTCTTACAGCGTCCAATCAACTCCAACAATCAAAGAAAATAATACAAATAAACCCCGCCCCCGGTTTCAACCTTGGCTGCAGTAGCCTGCGTCAATGCCCGAGCCATCCCAGGAGCTCATGGCGGAGTCTATGCTGGGTACGGTGGCGGAGTACACCCCAAAGTGTTTGCTGGTCTTCTGAGAGTCCGTCAGCTCGTCCTCGGCATCACTCAGGAAACCCCCGGCCTGCTCCGACAACTCGTGATTATCGGATTCTAAGCCAGGACAGAATAGAAAAAGTCGGCATGACTCAAGGCCATCGTCACTGGTCTTTTCAGTGTTACCAGCTGAGAATGTTTCTTTGGCGACAGGGGAGTCAAGCAATGGCAATTTATGCTTACAGTTGGCAAATCCAGTGTGAATCTGACTTTATAGTTCCTGTTCTATCTGTTACACACAAAGGTTTTTGATGTCAACCGTATTTAATAGCATTGACTCAGATCTCCAAAGCTGGTCCCATGTACCCTCTTAACTTGGATCTAAAAATGCCAAGCATCATGGGCATTCTGAACGCACAGCAATGTAACAGCAACTGGGATCAATATTCAACCTAGGTATGAGTCAACGGATTTGAAACTTGTCGTTGAAATAACAAGACCTTAGCTAAATAACTTTGGCTGGATGGACACAGAGGGGTGAACGTACGGTCTTGGCGCTTTTTAATCTTGAGGGTGACTGTCTCCCCTGCCATCTGTAGGAGGTGAATGGCCTCGCTCAGAGGCTTTCCCTTCAGGCTCATACCGTTGATGGCCAGCACACGATCCCCTATATGAATGGCCCCGGTCCTGCAAAGAGACAGGGAGAGCAGAGGATGAGTCTCCGACTGGGAATGATGTTAAGGCAGTCAAACTAGCTTTTTTTGGTAGAGAAATACTAGCAGGCTTCAGTGGTGCAGCACCAGATTTAAGATGCTGCTGGACACACAAAAACAATATCTGTGTGGCATCATGCTGACTCAGACATAAAAGCTTGGATGCTATACCCCTGACCTCTCACCTCTCTGCCAGGCCCTTCTTTGTGAGGCCAGATATTACGATTGGGTCAAAGGGCTCCTCGGTTCCTGAAATGGTAATGCCCAAAGGTCCGTTGTAGCGCTTCAGTTCCACCGTGTAGATGATTGAGCCTGACATTTCCAACTCATCTAAGAAGGGAAGATACACACACACAAGCACACACAACCACATTACATAAGGCATGCACAGCCCAGTGGAGACACATCTAGGTCACATGCTGCACTAGTGCTACAGACATATTTCAGTACCTCATAATAAAATATATATAATGGGGGTTCAAATAGCAGTTCTAAGGCACTTCCTCCCTCGTGCTTTTTATGACTGTTTCCTACTGTTTCACTGCTGCTATTGTACGTGTCCATGTCATATCGGGCCACTGAGCCTTTCACGACGGACGGTTTCTAGTGTGAATATACCAGCGTTGTCCTCGTCTTTCTGAATGCGTAGCTTGACCATGTCCTCGGCCTGGTGCAACACGTGCATGGCGTCCTCCATGGTGCAGTTCTCCAGCCGGACACTGTCGATGGCCAACAGCATGTCTCCAGGCTCCAGCGTGCCTGTTCTACCGGGGACAACAGGAGGAGGATCAACGGAAGCTTGTTAGACGGCTCCCAAACAACAACACGCGATGGGAATCTAATTTGGCTGGGACAGTGTCTAGTGTCCACAATCCCTGGGACAAACCTTGACCTCTATTTACGGTATGTGTCGCTAGCGGGCCTCTACTTTTAGTCCCCAGTTGCCAGAGCACCAATCATTTTGGCTGCCATTACACAGAATAATTAGTCACTAGATTTCACACCTTGATATATTTGATGTCACCAACCATCCTAGAAAGGCAAACTTATAATAGCCGAACCTGACCATCTGGTTATGGTAGATGCCTAAAGATTCATTGGTTGCATGGATGGGTACCGTTATCAGCATTTCAAATTGGCCAGAACTGACTGAGCAAAGAAAGACTCCCAAGGCAATACAGAAAGTCATGAGACCCTTTGGCTCCTGCATTGATCGTATCAAAATATAACGGGACAGCCTGACATACCTGTGGGCTATGCTTCCTTTTTTAATTTCGGAGATGATAAGCGGTTTTCCAGGCTTCTTGCTGGCTGTTGAGATAAACAAAAAAGGACTGCCATTAGGTAATAGAGGAATTAATCTCCTGTTGTCAGCTCAAGAAATAGTTAGTGCAGAGTTGTTATGAATCGATAAAATGTATGTAACAAATGATTTGACCACACAGAGTGTCTTCACATTGACAGTGTTTTTCCAGTACTAAAATGATCATTAAAACAGTAGAGAGGTTAGTAAGTGGTCAGTACTATTCACCAGAGGAATTGGGATGGTGGCTCTCTTGACAGTGTGGGTCATATTATATATTTTTAGCATAAGACAGTAATCTTAAGGGCTGGACTATTAGGGTTTCTATTGGTTGATAGGTTGACCTACACTGCCTTCTGCTGGTTTGCTCTGGTAACTCACCACTAATAGTGATTCCTAGCTCCACGCCTCTTCTCTTAGGAAGTTTTACATGGAATGTGCCGCTACTGGGAACCACAGATTCTAGTGAAAGAAAAATAAATTGAAAAATCTGCATACATTTTTTTATATATATACATATACACATTTATTTCATTTTTGGGGCAGCACACTTTTCAAAATGTACAACTCTAGGGGAGTCTAAGACTGACCCCCACCAAACAGTGGTCCCCCAACAGTACCTGCCACATCAAACTCGATCTCAAGCTTGACCTTGTTGGCCAGAGCAGCATCTCTGAGTAGTTGATGAGCCTCCTCCAGGGTTCCATCTTCTGCTGGGATCCTATTGATGGACAGTAATCTGTCCCCCACCTGCAGCAGCCCACATCTAAAGGCGCACACACACACACACACACACACACACACACACACACACACACACACACACACACACACACTTTGTAATGAACCCGGGTTTCTTTCATATTTTTGTATGTGTAGTGGTGAGAGGGTATAAAAACATCTCATTCATTGGGAGGAAATCTTTAATTCTTTTATCTAACAAAGCCATTCCTTCCATACATTTTATAAATAGCTTCCACAGTAGTGTGTACACGCATCAATATGCCAACTTTGATCCTCTAATCTCATGCAAAAGCATTTTGAAAACAGTGACGCTAATCAGGGAAAATGTAATGTGGGACTTGGCCACAGTGAAATGCTCTGTCAGGAAACCAAGGTAGGATGGGGGGGGGGGGGGTCACCACAGCATAAAACCAACTGGAAATGAACTTTGCTGTATCTTCAACATAGGGATTGTTTTCACTCTTCGTCTGCCAGAGCAAACACACATATTCTTTTAAGAAGCTCAGACACAGAGGGCTGATCAGTCACAACCTACAGCCATAATGGAGAGGGTGAACAACGCAGTGCTGTCGACTGCGATCAATTCAACGCGCAGTGAAATTCATTAACCTTGTGTCAACGCTAAAACTGTCATCACAATATGCCTGAGTCACTTCTCCCCTAGTGCTGTTGGTTTAGCACCCAGAGGACAGCAGCCTAATGACAGTTCTATACAGACCCTACCATTAATCTGACAATACAAGGGCACAGAACAAACGTTGGCCTCATTAGAACTGTGTGCCAACGGCGCATCCATTGTGCCCGTATGTTGTTATCTCGATCAATAAGTGGACATAGAGTGCTTGCCAGTATCGACTAACCATTTGCAGCCCCATTGCTGACCAGTTTGCCTCATTAGCTGGCTGCGATATACGTAATGCTGGAAAGTTAAGATGGATCAACTATTCTGGTCTAACAGTAATTAAAAAGAGTTAAATAATGGGTATAGTACAATTAAGTTTGGAGGTGAGAGTTTTCTTTCTGTTAGAAGATAACATTAGGCCTCAGTAACCAAATAATTGCCAGACACACTACAACTAGATGCTCTGAGACAAACAGAGAGTGCCTGTTATTGTTATTCTCGCTGCTCAGCAAAAAAACAATGGCCAAAGCTTTCGCTGGGTCCCATTTTTTTTCCGATCTCTGGCTTCCGTCCTGTTCAAATGGCTTTCCCTCAGATTCTCCCTACTATCTTCTGTGTGACTGAGCCTAGCCATGACGCTCAAGGTGACTCCATTCACGCATTAACTCATCTGTTTACAGCTGGCTGGCAGGACGGCCGGCTTACCTCTCAGCCGGGCTGCCGGGCTCGATGAAGCGAATGACCGGGGGAGCGGACAGGGTCTCGGTGGCAAACACACCACCCTGTAGCTGGACCCCAAACCCTGTGAGTGGATCCCCTCTGAGCAGCACCTCACTGGTCTCCACATGGACAACCTGACCCCCAGGGCCCACCGAGCTGGATGCTAGGGACACTTAACCACGGACGGATGGAGAGAGAAAGAGACACATTGGGGAGGAAAGGCAGAGGGTGAGCAGAAGAGAGGGAGCGCGAGATAGAGAGTGACAGAGACATGTACACAGACAGGGAAAAGAGTGAAATTTCATTTGAGTCACCCGTCACAGCTTACGTCAGCCATGTTAAAGTCAATGATCAGTCAGTGTCGACAGACAGAAGGGACTGTGGAGAGAGGGGGAAGGGCCTGTGGCGGGGCTCGACAGCATGTTCAAAATGTTGAAGTGATGTGGTAAAATATCACTGTAAGAATTTGTCAAAAGAAATAATCAAGAACAGAATCACACAGTGGTCCTACGTGAGCTTTTGTGGTCCTTCTTGCGTTGCCTCCTTTTGGTGGCGGCATTGGTGCTACGGGGGCTGCTGGGGGCCAGAGGGGGGATAGGGCAGGGCAAGGTGCTGCTGCTGCCCTGACTGCTGAACCCAGAGGTGGCTGTGGAGGAAGGGGAGAAGCCACCACTCACCAGAGCTGAAAGGAGACATATCACTTCACATATCATCTTGCTGGAAAAGAAGGCAAGAAATAAAATAAAATAAAAACAATGCCGCCGCCACCCCCCCCTCCCTCCCTCCCTCCCCCCTCCCTCTCCCCCACCACAAAACACCCCCATGGCTTGTGATGCAAAATCACGTGTGAAAACATAGCGTGCAGCACACAACAATATTCATAAACATTAATTATGGTGCCGGGTGACAGAGAAAGCATTCCGGGCACACATTAAATGAAACACGGACAAGGAAAAGGCTGCATACTGTTCTTTATAGCCGGCAGGGCTGCGGTCACAAGTTGTAACTTACATTTGCAGTGGTCCTGCTGGCTGTGTGGGTGGCTGGGACTGCTCCATGTTTTGCAGTGGCCACTGGCATGTTGGGGATGGCAGTAGTTACTACTACCAGGGTCCCAATGGAGATGGTTACTCTTCTGAACCTTCACTGCAGCAGAGAGGAGACAAACACGTCCATTAGATAAACCCCTCAGTCTTTGCTTAGGCAGTGTGCTCAATTCCACCCGTGAAAATCAAGCTTTCATTTTCCATGTCTAAATATATACCACAGCAAACAGAGCTTGAAGGGTAATTCCATGCAGAGTAATTGATATTTAATGTTTTCTTCATGGTACACTAGACTGAATCATTTTGCGCAATGTATTTTGGTGAACATCATAAGTAAGTTGTAATTGACATTTCTCAGCGCAAAACAGGGTAAAATTATATTTATATACAGGGTCTTACATTTACGCACAAGCTTCAATAACACTAAATACAGGTTAGAGAGCATTTTCACAATTTCACTTTTGATATAAAAGGGGCCAAAGGAGACTGTTGCTTAGTTAGTTAAGCCACTAAACATGCTTGTCATTGGATTGTCTGAATTGACTAACTGATCTGCTTTGATGGAGTTGTCGTGGCATTTAAATCAGTCTTGATAGAATACAGCTGAAACCTTTGTTGTTGACATATATGTCCTGCCTTCAGCATGATTGACAGCAATATAGACCAATTGTGTCTGGTGGTTTTGTAGAAAGAAACCTTCAACCATGTGGAACATTGCACATGCACAGGACTTTTTCAACTTTTTTTAATCCCAAGGCACAATGACAGGTGGCCTGAAAAAGTTTGAAAATTTAGATAGTTTGTATGCAAACACGTTGTATCACAAGAGTAGTGTGTACGTATACAAAGCAATATAATAGGACTGGTAAGAAACTGGACAATGTCTATTCTAGCAAATACATTTCTCTACAGTCTTCAAAGGTGTTCAACAATGTCTTTAACAACTGCACAACTACCTAATACTTTCTCCAACCAACCAAAAGGAACACTGCGCAATAGTAATAATAATAATAATAATAGTAATAATAATAATACATTTAATTGTATTGGCACATTTCTAGACACCCAAGGTCAATGTACACAGCATAGAATGTAGAAACAATATATACAAATATATACAATATAACAATAGAATTCTGTATAATATAACATAGTATTCTGCACCTCAGTGCCGCACAATCTTGCAGCTAAATGTGTTAGAAAACATTAAATGTGTGACAGTAATCCTTGGTGCTGCATTAGTCAAGGCTTAATCTCTGACTACTTTCTCACATGGTGGAAGGATTTTAAAGAATCATAGTACAGTGGTGCCTAGGCGGTTTCACATATCCAGGTCACCTGGTTAAGTCAAGAAGACGGAAATCGGAACACAAGTGGGAGAAAAAAAGTGTATTTCAGGCAGCCAATTCTCATCAAACTCAAACCTGTACAAGCTTTAGTATTATCAGCTTATGCTAAGCCTACCTAGAGGAGGCTCTTTAAGAAATGTGTTTATATCTTGACTGGGGAGAAAAATACAGCAACTTATTATCTCTTAGTTTGGCATATCAGGCTCAAATCCCCCTGAGAAGATTAGACAAATTGCGTTGTATAATCATGTCTTATCCAGGGGGAATTAAAACTGGGAAATATTATCAGAGTGCTGCTTTATTCAACACGATAGTCTTTATTGAATTCTATATTGATGGAGTATATTAAGGCCCGTAATTGTGTCTGCAGAGACAGAAATAGTCAACTTATATGGCTTGATGATGAACCAAGCATGTTTCACTGCCTACTCAAACTCCTATTCAAAGTATAAAAAGCAAACGGAAGCAGAACAGACTGGAAAAAGGGACCACAGAGCAGTGGACCAAGGCAATGTATGACCAGTTGTATTTTACTATCCTACAAAACCCAACAAACTCTCAATGTGGTTAATTCTACAACATGTCAATTTCCACAAGATCACGAGATTCCCTTCAGCTGTTGACCCATAAACGAGCCTGGAAAACATGGTACGGATTTCATCTCAGAAAGATTTGTGCATCACCTGTGTGTGTGTGTGTGTTTTGGCCTGTTGGTATGTGTAAAGAGAAGCTTGGGATCTAATCGCAGTGGAGAGGGGACGTAGCCCGCAGCACACCGCACACATGGGCTGATCCAAAGAACATGGCAGCAGGCAGCTGGGAGGCAGACGGACTTTCTACAGCTGCAACCGAGGCATCTTGGAAAAGGCCACAGTGCTTATAGCGAAGAATAAGAAACACTCCATTATTCCCCATGCTACATTGTGGAAAAACATGAGGTAAGTTTATCATTTCTCCACCATATCATCTGATGGTGGTAGCCGCTGGATAAAGACTCCTATTCAGAGACTGGTACATGCACCAAAATAAAGCGATGGTTAGTGTGTGCATCTGAATCACAAATGGCTGCCGTGCCTCATCTGCCGCATCATCCACTGTATGACAGGATTGACCCCAAAGCCAATTGTTCTCCATCCTTGCACCACTCGTCACATCAAGACGGACTTGATTTCTTTTGGCGTCACTTCTACGTCAGCGCAGGGGGGTGGGTGGGGAGGAGGGGGGGGGTGAGAAAGGGCAGCCTTGAGGGGGCTTTAAGAGGACGCCAGTTGTGCCATCTGACCTGTGTCTTGAGGTCTGACGGGGAGTCCACTCTGATTGGCTGGAAGGAATTCTAATTTGACGATATCGGACGTGCTGGACAGCAGCTGTGTGGCCTCCATCAGGGAGCAGTGCTCTGTGCTGGTCCCATCGATTGACAGCAGGATGTCTCCTATGTGAAGTGCTCCACACCTGAAGGATCATATAGTTTCTTGAAATTGTGACAGACTGATGTTGTCAAGTATAGATATGTTGAAAAACGTGCAAAAGAAGAGGTGCATTAAAACTATGACCCTGAGGGAACATTAACAAATCTAACAAAGTGTGGGCCAACCATACTCTCTCACCTTTCCACGACGCTAGCTGGCTTGACCTTGTCGATGATGATGACCTGTTTGTTCCTGTACATGGCTGTGGTAAGGCTGACTCCTAGACTTGTGGCTGGGCCCTTCGCTATCTCCACCAGCAGAGGGCCTGAGGCCTGGTGCACTGCCTCTGAGAGAAAAAAAAACATTCCCACACAAACACACACCACGTTAGATTCGAAAATGTCTCATAATTAAAAGCCAGCAAGCAACATTTTGTGCGTTCTTTTCACAGCTTCAAATTCACAAAACATATAATGAAAGAGACACTAATTTATGCAAACGCATCTGTCCATGTAAGTAAACTGTCACAGTTTTCTTTTATCTTTCCAAAATTGGACTATACAAATCTACAAGAGGGGTCCTGACAGTCGGAAAGGCGCATCCACTAGACAACCTGTAGCTTATAAGTCAATAATTATTCAGGAAACAAAGCAACGCTGTTCTTAGCAAAGGGAGGTTACTAGCATGTACATACTCCACTTAACATTCAACTGTGACAGCAGGGAGGGGAGCTGGAGTCAGTTGATGACATATGAGGCATGCAGTCCACTGAGGATGGAGCGTCAACAGGGCTCGGGGCACGGTAGAAAAGCTCTGACACACAAAAATGGTTTTGGAGAGGGATGAGCTTGTTTGTCTGTGAACACGTATAGGACTCTTGTCCAACCTTGTACTGGCTAAGGTCACAAAAGTCCTGGCTGACAAAACGTCGGACTGTCACTGACTTGTAGCCATCCTGAGGGTCATGTAAGGCTTGCCAAATGAAGCAGTACAATCAAAAGCTCCCTCAGGCTCAATGTATGTCTTTTACATATTGGAGGCGCAAAGACCGAAGGGCTCTTTGGAATTTGCCCTCGCAGATGCAATTTCGTGCTTCAACCTTGTCTGTCCTTCTGAAGTTCAGTCTGTCCACAAATATCTAAACAGCACACTGACAACTAATATAAATTAAAAAATACACAATGTGAAAACACTAAAAGCTCAACTAAACAAGGATCCATCTCGTCGGGACACTTCCGATCTTCCCGTCTTCTCCGAGACCTGTTCGGAACCCTTTCAGTTGACAGTTTTTGGACTGAGTGGATCCCTCGGTGGCCGCTCCAGCACCAAACCTGGTTTCTAAACCATGCAGTCAAGCGGCCTTTATTTACCCTGGGAGCAATGCTGCCCTGCCGTGCCTCCACATATTCCTGATGCGTGTGTTCTCACCCATGACGGAGACGTCATACTCGATCAGGAACAGAGCTTCCTGGCTGCACTGCATCAGTATGGTGAGAGCGTCCGCGTGCTTCTCTCTGTTCAAAGGCATCCCGTCCATGCTCAGCACACGGTCGCCAGCCTTCAGAGTGCCCTCTCTGGGGCGCATGCAAAAAACAAGAGAATAGGAAAGAGGGAGTAAAAGGAGACAGACAAACAGATGAGAGAGAGAGAGAGAGAGAGAAGCGATAATGAGAGGGCGAGAGAAACAGCAAGCAAGAGAGAGGGCAAGTGTTTAAACAGCCGTCACAGTTAATCATTACACAGTTCCACATGGGTGTCCTCCTCTCCCAGGTTAAATAGAGGATAAAAGAGATAAATGGACATCAATTCTCCAGCGACCAAACACCTCTATTCTGTCTCTGCTGGGTGAATGTTATGGTGCCCTGAATAATAGTGGAGAACCGCAGCACAGAACACTAAACCATTACAGTCATTAGCCTTACAGTGAAAACAGTGACCTTTCCACTTCGTGGATTATGTAAATGTATAAATAGCCAAAGTACGGCCCCGGTCACCAATTGATTGTGGAATAGACATCCCAGCAATATTCAAAAGTATGATTCTCACAGCGAGTCTATTCTACACTGTCAAGATGTGTGTATGTATATTTTTAACCGAGAGCCAAAACATACAGTGTCACACCATTGAAAAAACTTGGATAGATTGCCTTATCCATGTATGCACATTCACACGGTCTCTCTCTCTCTCACTTGTGCGCGTAAGCATTCACACATGATCCGACAGAGAAGCTAGGACACAAAACACAAGCGGCGCTGACTCATCGCGCACACATCTTCACCTGTCAGCCGGGCCCCCGGGCCTCACGTAGGTTACGACCAGAGGACGAGACCTATGCCAGTCCTCGTGGAAGCCTCCTGAAAAAGCACAACACACACGTCAAAGGGACTGCCTTTTAGCTTTGGACCTTTGAACACAAAACTATACAGAACACGTTGCATGAACACTTGGTTCCCTACCTCTCAAAACAAATCCGAAGCTGTTGCCATCCTTGTATAAGCACACCTCTATGGTCTTGGCTATGACACCTGAGGGATTCTGGACTGAGAGGAGACATACACAGAGAAAGGGAATGTCACAACGACAGCACTTGTAAAAGAATATAGAGCACACTCTAGAAGGGCTTTATATACAATATTCCATAAAACATTATTTTCCTACAATACATGCTGTGTGTCATCATCATCCATCAGGAGCCAACCTACCAAATGGCGGCAGCTCATACTCCACCTCCAGCACCACACGTTCTCCGATGTTCTTCAGCAGGCTGATGATCTCGTCGTGGCGGAGCTTCGACAGGTTGATGCCGTTGACAGACTTGATGTAGTCGCCCACATTCAGCTGATCGCTCCTGCACACAAGCACACAGTCCTATTTCATTTGAACGAAATGCAGGTTGAAATAAGTTCTCTGCACTCACACTAAGGAGGTTGTGTAAACAAAAGATTCACCTTGTGACATTAATTTGTACAATCAACAATAGCCCTTCTTTTAGATTAAATTCCCAACACCATTTTATGTTGCTCGTGGATTTTTTGTAAATGGTCCAAACATGATCAAGATGGCAGTCCTCCCTTACAAACTCCTCTGTACACCACGGAGAGAGAAGCTCAAGTAAAGGGGCTGTTGAGGAAAGCCGGTCCTCTTCTCAGACGTGGTTCACATGGTGTGTTCACGTGTGACATTCTGACTCAACACGATGCTCATTGGGATGCTAATTAAATAGATGCGCTGCCCTGCTTTGCTGCTCCCTCCCACCTCTGGGCTACTGCCAGTCAGAGTTGTGGCGGAAGACAGAGGAACATGCTTCTCAGCCAAGCTTACAACGTCTCTTCGTTGGTGAAAAACACATCTGTGCCTGTGTCGGTGTCATCTGGCCAGCTAACAGTCATGTGAAAGGATGGCTGCACCTGTTGAAGATAAGCCACTATAGGATGGAATCAGCCTGACGATTGCCCTTGACATGCGATGGGTACTCTCTCCAAGACAGAGGAGGAGGAATCTCATTCGAACAGTTTGTGTACTGTAAGTGAGGGTGCATGTGTATGTGTATGTGGGGGGAGGGGGTACAGCCACGTGCTGCTTAGTCATCCTGAAGGGTGCGCTTTCCACTCCATGTTTGTCTAATTGGGTTGACATTGGGACAAATGAGATTATTTTAATCTTAATTAAACTATCAAAGATTAAACAGCAATGAGCTGTAAAACAAAAAATCAACGGCAAGTTTTTTTTTTTTACACTGAATTGTTAACCTGCTTAGCATATGAAATTAGTTTGTAGTCTGTCAGTTGAGCTGTTATTTTTAGGCTCAGAAATGTAACATTTTAGATAAATAACTGCCCTTAAGATAGGTGTAGGTTCTGCAAATTACAAGTAGCTGACACATCCTTATTTCTTATCTTCTCTTTCAGCCAGAGTATCAGTCCCCAGATGCCCATCAGCGAATAAACAGCAAATCTATTGCAGCGTCTATGATCCTTGGGTTAGGGCAAGTTTTTGACTGGGGTGGATAACATGTCCAGACAGCCTGGTGCGGTTGCCAGGTTGGGCCTGTGTCATCCAGCAGAGATCTCACCTGGCAGCTAGCCCACCGGGCCGCAGGTTGGACACTCTAGGCTTGCCGTCCTTGTCAGAACCCCCAGAGATGGTGAGGCCTAGGCTGCTGCCTTCTCTCTTCATCAGGTCAACGGTGGTCACTCCCCGGTACTCCTCTGCTGACAGAGACAGTGACAGACCCCCTTAAAACAGCCAGCACAGCCAGATGTCTGATCTGGCTTGTCTAACGGGCTACAGACACACACACACCCGCACACACACTTTCCACTTTTGCTCTTCTTTCACTTTTCTCACTCTGCCTCTCTCTATACTCTAGTCCCCCCAATTGCTATTTCTGGATGTTAAGGACGTCTTATGATGGATTGTGAGGATGGAGGATAGGGTCAGGTCTATAATAACCCAGCAAATTCCGATAATGGAATGGAATTTAATGCATAAATTGAAACAAAGGGTCTCACTGAGAATAATGACAGAATCTTCAGTTCATAAGTTGAAATTAAATCCTATTCCTTCTTTGGATGGGGCGCGAATTGGAGTTGACCCTAACTTTGATTGATAAGCCCTTCTATGGGTCAATCCAACCATGCATTTTTTATCTAACTTGATCTCATTCTGTCTTCGCGAAGGGCCACATTGTGTCGTGCTGGTAAATCACAATAAGTGAAGTCCACAGAAGGAGAGTTGTGCGGTTCATTCCTAATGACAGGCATGCCACGCAAGCAACTTTGGTTTCACCTTATTCAAGCATGTTGCGGTGTTCACAGATACAAAATACAAAACACACAGCTTCTGATTCTAGACCTTAAGGACGGCATATTATAGACACATGCTTGTTTGAAGATATACATGTACGCTTACATTCAAAACAGAGATAGATGAGAGAGAAAGAGAGAGAGCGAGAGAGAGAAAAAACATGGATAACTGGTAAACCATGACCCATTGGATTAGCAAACCTGAGAGACTGCGCCGCCTCGATGTTTGGGAGTGGTCAACCCCTGCGGAGTCTTTTCCACCTTTGGAGTATGGTCCATCATCTAGAGGGGCAAAGAGCAACATGTAGAGGCTGAATTAGATGCTTACAGACGCACTAGAAGGGTATTTTAGGAATGCATGCAGCGGAGGACCCAGGGAAGTCATCACCTTTCCACACTGACAGCTGCCACACCAGCTACTTTAACCCTATGATGTCCAACTGTGCCAGAGAGAGTAAATTACAGGGAGAGAAGCATCATGCCGACAGTAACGTCATACTGGCACTACTGCTCAACTCCACATTTTCTGACTTCTGGGATTTTCAAAGCCTCTGTTGAGCTTCTAGAACTTGTTCTGGAACAAACTCACGATTACATACGTGCCTGCATATGCAGCAACACGCCAATGTATTGTTCCTAAAGTAACAGCATGTGCCTAATGGACTGTTGTAGGCAGGGGGCGAAATCCTCATGTTCAGTCATTTATAGCAGATGCCACTGGGGCTGAAAAAATATGCGACACTTTATCAACTCTACCAGCAAAGTACCCTAATTTTCTCACAGTAAGAGTCACTTTTGGCACAGCCCTAGCCCCCGATAAGCAGCGCTATTAGCTATTTGAACCTGAGTGCTACAGGAGTATGTCCAGCAGTCAATGATGATGATGGAGAATCTGAATCAACACTTCACTAATCCTGGCCACTGAGTATTACGTTTGTAGCAGCCCGACTCAGTGACTACATCATATTACAAACTTTGTTACATCACATTTCAAAATCTGCACCAAGTTTTACTTTGTGCCAGCACGTTTCTGCCATATGCTATGAGAAACAGGCCTACATTATTATTATTATTATTACAATACAAGTTTATAAAAATACCAAGCCCATAAGACTAAATCTTGTAGCTCATGAGCTATGTGCAATAAATACAATGGAGTGTTAAGTATGTTTGACCACAAAACAAAACTTAAGTGCTCAATGAACATAATAATATGTATTACAGTGAAAATATAATATCTCAAACTAAAATGGCTTCCTCTGCAATCTACACTGATGTGAGTGGACTTGACTGGTGAAAGTAAATGCCCAGGAGACATGAGATGAACTGCCTCATCTCCAATTCTACAATTACAGATCTTTACACATAAAAATACAACATTTTTACTACTGACACAATAGTTTTCTCTGTTCTGTAAACCATGAATTTGAACTAAAGAACTGTAATAAAATATTACACATCTAAATCTAAATGGGAAATACAAAACCCGGAAAACTACGACCCTGCAAAATTACACAAAGACATGTGGACACGCGTTATTATGATAATTTCCGACCTTTTATTCACTTTCTTGCACAAATATCCTATCCAACAGCCTCTGGGCATAATCATGCAGACGCATTCATACGCACACACAGTGGGTGACACATCAAAGACACATTAGGACGGGAAGCAGCGGTAATCCCACAGCTTCCTTAGGGCCCTGACAGTCCAGCAGCTGTCACTGCATTCAAAAGGCAACATTAGCTGTGGGTTACACAGACCCAGTGCACAGCACGTGACCGAATACCACTGTATGAGAGATTCTTCCTACAGCCGTCCTGTACAACCAGCTTTGAAGCACTTGCACCCTGACCCTAAGTGAGACCGCATTGGAATAAGAATTACTTAAGAGTCTTAGACAAAAAAAAACACATTACCAGACCTCATGTTAAGACGACAAAGATTTGGTATATTGGCCATATTTGCAACACGAGTGCTCTGCTCATCCGACTCAAGGCTTCCACAAAAAACTTCACATTGGTGGCAGTCCATTAAGGGCTGGTTAGTCAATTACCTCATGATATAGTTTAGAGTGCTTTGTGCCATTGCTCTTAGACCCAATCAGAATGTAGGTTAAACACGGGGGCTGCTCTGACAATGGCGATGAAATCATAATGCTATTTTCAGATGTAAAACATTTTTTTTTACAAACCGGGCCTCACGAGACCCAGTTTGCATTGCTATATCTGCTCCAATTGCAGGCTGGTCTGCAGACCTGGTACTAAAGTGGAATGACATTGAAATCTTTTACACTGCATTGTATCATATTAATGTAATCAATGTTAAAACGCCTCCCTCTAAGCAGAGCAGCACTTCCACAGGTGCTGCATTAAGACTATTACACACCGCCTGTCACAGTTAAACTGTATCTGCGCTCAAAATAATTCCCTTGAAAGAAGATGTTGAGAAACTGCGAGCTGTCAGTCTTACCAACGCTATTTTTGCTCTCTCTCCTCAAACCGCACAGCATGGCTGCAGTCTGGGTCAGACCATCCAACCTCAGGACAGAGACAATATCTAGTTCTGGACGGTCAGATGAACGGGCCCTCGGAGAAGTGTGAGTCCGGAGAGACTCAGTCTCATCCCCTCAGATGGAGAAGAAACTGCATCCTCGGTTATCATGCTTCTACTCCACCGCCAGCATTTTCGCACTTCACTGTTAGTAGATTCTGTTGAAGCCTTCTGTTAGCACAGTTGATTGGGCTATCAATATAGATCAACAGATGTTATCCTCCTTTATTTACAGTTTCAATTAATCTTCGAGTGAAAAGATAAATATTAAGAACAAGACATCACAACACATGTTCCTCTTACGAGTCCTTTGGTTGCAGGCTTTGACAGACAAAACATAGAACTGCCAGTCTTCAAATGTCCAAAGAATTCAGCCTTTTCGGTTTCTTTGCCGCTCATCTTGGTGTGGTTCCGTTGCAAGATATTCCTAGCTCTTCATATTGTAAAGGATTAATCATGCACGTTCACAGACTCACACATGAGCTTACACACTTCCCCAGCGTGCCACACAGACTTCACAGCAGCCAGTGACTGACTAGATTTTGAAAAATTCCCTCCTCCTTTCTCTCTCTCTCGTTTTCTCACTCTATCAGCCCAAGGGGTGCAAAGGAGCAGACACCCTCCCCACACATGACAAAGTCACACACCCCCACATTCACAACACAACCAAAACCTCTCCACACCGTTTTTCTGACACTTTCAGCCCATGCGCACACATGCCCCTACACTAAACTCTGCACACACCAAACACGGCATGCAAATTCACAGTCACTCTACCCATAAACAGAAAACAAAAGATAGGGTCCAGTCGTTCTCACTTACAGCTGCGTCCAATATTGTATACCCTACCATTATCATTCTTAAACACGTGGGAAGACACGAACACTCACACACAATCGCGCACACACGCACAGACATCCACAAATACTCATTCACCCCCCACCCAGAGTGGCCAGCTAATGCCTGCAGCTCTCTCCCTCACGTGCAATGTTCCTCCTCCCATTCCGGTGCCTCGTCACAATGCCAAAAGCATAGTCAAGAGCATCTCTACCACAAACACATGGTAATAGAACACTGTGCTCTAGTGGACAATTCAATACAGAAACACCAAGTTTATTCAGACAACAGCCAACATATTCACAAATGACAGATTTTGATATTTTTGAAAGGATAGAAAATATCCAGTCAAGACATAAATAAAAACATCAGTCAAGTTCTAAATAAAAGTTGGTTTTCCTTGTTTGTGTGGATGTTTCTATGAAACAAACAGGCATGGACAGACCAGACCATCTCAAGTTTCCTGTTCTGGGTGAGGGGGCTCTTAAACAGTCAGAAAACAGTTTGCAGACCGACCCATAGCCACACCTGTCTTGCCATTTGTCACCCGTACATGCCTCAGTTCCCCACTCCCTTCTAAACAACCCCCATCCTACTTTTTGGTAAACCCACTCCATGTAACACCTTGTGCCCACCATGGGGAAAGCGGTTGTTTTCACTTTGTTTAGGTGACCAAAAGACCATAATTAGAATACACTTACTGGCTGAACAAAATGCCAGCACATGAAACCGGTACAGGTTAAGATGTCTCAGCAAACATAGGTTAAAGGGTCACATCACAAAGGCAATTCTTTATGAGCAAATACTTGATCCTGTCTCAGAAGTATGAACTCAGTATTAAAAAACACTTCCATATTTTTGCCCACTCTATCATGTAGCTAGCCTAATTAGTCAGCTCTTTCAGTGGACGCAATACTCTTCAGAAGTAGATAATTTCCACAGAGACTTTGGTCCCTAATAGCCCATTTACTGTGTGAGGGAGCATAGTGTTTCAGAGCGAGACTAATTAATTTCTAACAAAATGAAGGGGAACCAGAGAAAAAGCCATGTGTTGGTCTGATTAACACCCAGGGGAACTGAGCTGGTAAAGTAGGCTAATAAAAATATACACTCCCAGCACTTCACCAACATTGAAAACTTTTCGATCTGAAATACAAGACTATCTAAGCACTGCTAATTGGGATGGTTGAAGGATGGCATTAAGACGGATACCTGTTTGGGGGTGATTTGTCCATGCATGTCAATCTGTCTAAAAATCTGATAATAGCACAACACAACTATATTATTTCAAAAAACAAATACAAATTAAATGTTTGACTAGGGCATATTTATAAGTGTACAAGTGTGATGGAATCACTTAATTCCACAATTAAATTGGCTTTGCTGCCATCTTTAGGCTACCACCTCCAGTTACAAGCAAATGTTTAAAATGAAACACTTTAAATGACAACCAATTCAGCCAGGGTAGTGAGTGCAAAATATGAGTACAAATCTGTGATTCTTAGTTATTCACATCAGTGCTCACATTTAAGGTAGGTCAAGAGTCAAACAAATATAACTGTCAATTTACTCAAACTCTCTTTACTGATTTAGGCACAAACAAAGTTTCTAAAGACATCTACATAGGTAAGATGAAAATATGACCGTATAGGCCACTGGAAATCTTTCCCACTAATAAGGGGTAATTGCTCCATACATTATCAACTAATGTCTGAAGTCTAAATATGATTGAACTGTCACGCTAATATTTCATTATGTTGAAATATTTCTAATCTAGCTTCTAAACCTAGCAACATTGTAATGGATCTTTCAAAAACTTCTACTTTACTTACAGATGAAAGTAGCTAGTGAATCTGATGACAACATGACAATCTTTAAGGTCACAGAATTGTGTTGATCAGTTCCCCAGAATTACCTTTGATTCTTCCTCGGATGACGCCAAACCGACACCTGAGAGAAAACGAGAACATTTTTCTCTTTCCTCCACCTGGCCGGAATCCTTTCCTCTCGTACTCTGCCGGAAAGTAAGCCATATTAAAGTGTTTTGTTTTGGGACATCCCTTCCCAAACACCAATCTGGTGGACACATTCATTTTCTGGTCAGTGGACAGGAAACGGCAATTGTGTCCTTCTCCCCCTTTGGCAGTCAATGTTGTTGTCCTCACTGTCTCCTCACGGTCTCCTCCCTATTCACAGCACTGCCAGCATTCAATATTGGGTCCAAAAGCTGGAATTGGTTCTATGGAACACACTTACAAAAATATCCTAAAACAATATCAAGCAGGTCTATTTGGTGGTCCTTAAACCTTCAATTTTAACAAGATGCATATTGGGTCTCATGTACACACCTAGCTACCTTCCCTCATCAGACTATAGTGTTTTTTAAACCCTGGCAGAATCAATGACAGATGGACCAGAGCTAAGGGCAACAGATATGGCACAGCTTGCCCACCTGAAAGCAATAGAAACCTCCACCCTAGGAAGCTGGCTCTGATTGTAGACAGGATTTGTAGAATCATATTGCCTTTCGCAGTGTAAAAACAGTGACTAGTTAGTTTCCATAATATAAAGCTAAAGATAAGAAAAGAAAACCATCATACACTATGAAGATCAAATGATTCTTTCACATTATCAGCCACCCCCAAATATAGTATGTTTTATGCATATCATAAATGAATTCACATCCTTAAGAGGGACTTACAAATTCTTAAAATGTTTGCACCTAATGCCAAAAGTATTTCTACATGAAGTCACTGTCCTTGGGAACTCAAATAAGCACAACTAATGCGTCAAACCTGATCAGACAAGATTCCCCTTTATGATAAGCATGATATACTTAATTTGTTAAGACATTTCTTGAGGCTGCCAGCCCAATGTTCTGTTCCAACATACTGTCATCTGGATGAAGCGGAATAGGGGCAGCCGGGTTCACCTTAGGGAGTCGGACAGGCAAGCAGAACAAGCATTGCTTTTTTTAAGCACTGCAGTCCACATTGACTATACTCCATCAGCAGGTTTTAGGAAAGGTTCTGTATATAATCCACTAAGCAGTACACAATCCATTACAACGCACTGAGAAATTAAATCAAGTGCATTACATATCAGTAGCATTAAAAAACCTATATTGTGCACTCTTTTGCTGACATTGACTAAATAACCGGGCCAAAAAGTGGGGTATTAAAGACAGCTTGTAAACGTGTTTTAATTTTGAAGATGTTTTTATTGTGAAAATAATGTCTAGATCACTCGTTCTCCTCGCTGCGCAGTCTGGCATTGGGGTTGGTGATCTTGATGGCCAGCTGAGCTGCCCTCTCCACAATCAGCTTCCTGTTCTTGGAGGACACGTTGTGGGCGATTTCAGCACAGTGAGTCCTACAAAAAAGAAGAAAGCAGAATTGTTGAGCCGTTTAATCTACTTTCTCTATTCAAGTGGACAAAAAGCTTGACGCAGTAATCCCATGTAACAAGGACAAATGTATCCTAAGGCTTCTGTAGGTTAAATTAAGATGTTTTGGAACTGAAATTCAGATAAGAACACTTTGTAACCTAGCACCAGAATTGATTTGAGTTGCAACAATAAATTAACACATTTCCAGCTTTTCTGCAACATGTCTTCATATTTACCCAGTTCAGCCAGCAAAGTCATAGACTGCCAACAAAATAATTACTAAACAGAATTGGGGGAGGACTGCAGTTGTTCAAAAAGCAATATTTGCCAGTGTAATTTAGGTCTTTGGCATTAATAATAATTTGTTTCAATTATTTTGTCAATAGCTCTTTTTTTCTTTAGAAGTCCTAGACACGTGAAGAAAGTGACTAGAGACTATTTATTTCAAAATATGATACTTTAAATTGGCTGAGTCAGTGATACATTTGGAAATATAACCACTGTTCTGTGCACTCCGATCCTAAGAGCAGCTATACAAACTAGAGTTGCCGGTACCACGGCCCAGCAACACTCGCACCATGTTGCATAGGAAACGCTAGTGCCGTAGCTTTCAGTCAACAGTAATGCACACTAATAAATTGAAATGTTGCCATCTGCATATAAAATGGCTACTTTTTTGGGCTGAGAGATGGCCAGCTATTGTTAACCTGTTGGTGTAAAGTTCAGGTTAATCATTTTGATGGGTTCTTAAAATGTAGCAACTCAGACACTTCTTCCTTATGGCTAGAACATGCTAACTTTACCTAATTTGTATAAGTGCCGTTGTTGCAGTCAACACATGGCAGCAATGGCATGACATTAAATTTGGCTGTCAATAAGTCGAAAGCCCAAGTGATTCAAGGTGACAAAGTTTTTTTACATTTCTTTTCATTATTCAATAAACAATATTCAAATGCATATAATTATCACCACAATTAGTCTACTCCAATACAAGCAGCTGCATGTAATTTAGATGTAAATATACATTGGTTTTAGTGATGAAACAAATCAGCTGTATTTGCAGTGGTAGCATGATAATTTAGCTGGTATAGTATCCTAGGAAATATTTTGGTATGGTGAGAATCCTAATGTACAGACGGGCTGCTGCAATGATCCAAAAACATGGAGCTTTTAAAAGTTGAACTGTTTTGACAATGAAAATTTGGAGTAGAAGGCAAAAAAGGTACTGGTGACTAATCACATCTTACATTTTGAATTGTATGTGAGAAAATATGAGTGACTGTACATGTGCTTTTAGTGTGTCTAATGTTTGCTGTAAAAGGCTTTTGGATGAGCCACACCACCACCAGTGGATTATTCTAGAGAACCAGGATACTAAAGAGCACATATGCCCAATTTGTTTTCTGCTTTGCATTCCCAGTAACTAGTTACAACACAGTGGAATGCACAAGCTCCATATTATGGTTTAAATCACATTAGTTACATGATACTTTCAGTTGACACTTGATTTAAGGTGTTAGTCTAATCTTGCAGCTTTACGAACGAGACAAACAGGTCCTGCTGTGTATAGCCCACACAGGACTTACTTGTTGCTCATCATGAGGACCTCAAGCTCCTTGATGTTGTGCACCAGGAACTTCCTGAAGCCAGAGGGCAGCATGTGTTTGGTCTTCTTGTTGCTACCATAACCAATATTGGGCATCAGCATCTGACCCTTGAACCGCCTGCGGACCCTGTTGTCGATACCTCTTGGCTTGCGCCAGCTTTTCTGTTAGGGCAAGGATAAAATCAAGTTAGACAATGTCTGGAAATTCATCTGTCTGTCAATCAAATATAACTTGGAACATTTAGCAATAACTTACTGCGATCTTGACATATCTGTCAGATTGATGGCGAATGAACTTCTTTGTCCGTTTCTTGACAATTTTTGGCTTGGTAAGGGGTCTTAGGGCAACCATGATGACTGTAGGACCAAAGTCAAATTCATGTTAGACTTCACTATGACCACACATCGATACCTTCACAATAAGACCTGCATAAGCTACAGGGAGCTTCAACATTATGCAACAATCCCTCGGGGGGGGGGGGGGGGGCACAAATGTTGGTATAGATTCGCATTGCCATCTTTCAGAAAACCGATTGATGACACAACATGGGCTTTCAATTGCCTTATTGTAAGCCAACACTAACAGCGTAAAGCTAAGCACAACCTCATATGCGCTGGCAATTAGTTAACGTCGGGACTTTTGGGTTTTCATTGCTAGGATGACTGAAATAACAATACCACCTAGCGTAAAGCACATAGAAATCATATGCCAGATGAACGCATTCTGCCGTTAAGCCCATTTACCTTTATTTACAAAACAAACATGTATAAGACATCACTTTACCTAGTGTTAGGAAAACTATAGCGTTTAATGGTAACGTTTATGGTAACGTAGTAATTTCAGCGTTGTGTAAACGGAGCGGTGGCCATTTAAGCGTAAGCACCTCGCATAAGTACAAGTCACCTAATAAAGAGTCACAAACAAGTGTATGTAACAAATTTTCAAATAACAGGTACAAACGACGTAATAGTGGTTGACCGATGGCACAATTATGCTAGAAAAAAGATTTGAACCTGCAGATGTACATAGATTACAATTACTCACCCGCCGGAGAAATCCAAAGAGGGAGTTCCAAAAGGCGGAAAGAGAGAAAAAGGGCTTCCTGTCTGTTTGCAATGTATCATGGGTAGTGTATTTCAATAAAGTTAGTGAGTTAAAGTTGATCTCCAAACATGCTTCAATGCATGTTCTTCGAGAACAAATATAACGCCATTCAAGAATCAGACTCCTTAACAACTTAACATCCGTCCATAATATTGTTGTTGTTGTTGTTATGTTTCATATAGCCTATATCTGAATGTAGTGTATGGCGCATTGGTCAGCTTTGCCTGTTTTGAACGTGCTCTATGAATAAACACGATTTGATTATTCAAAATAGGCTACCCATTTTGTTCAGACAGTCCCTTAATCGCCTCGTAGTTTGATCGCAGTTAGGGCGTAAAACGGTACCTTTTATTTTTATTATTTCGTCTTTATGGGAAGGGAAAATTTACCTAGACCTACTGAAATTTATTGAATTGGCCTAACTGAAAAAAAAAAAGTGTTTTCAGTTGACGTAATTTACCCGGAAAGCCATCCCTAGTTTTAATTTAACAAATCAATGATTCACTGCAGACACAAGTTTATTTCCTGATTCACGTCGTTGGCCTACATTTTTAGTTAGGTCCTAGTTTCATGTGAAAATGGAAAGTCAACCTATTTTGAGGTAAATACACTTTCTCATAGGCCTATTTAAAGCAACTCGAACCCGACTAAATGTAAACTTGAACGTTTTAGGCTATTAAACTGGGATATCAATTGCAAGATACGCCATTCTGTACTTTCTTGGGAGATCGCTATGCTGTCATGAGCCTATAATTGCTTTCCGTTACAGTGCCCACGGGTATTATGGAGCAAATAATCCTGGTCCTGGATATATACCAACTGCAGTGGGGTCTCCAGGTAAACTGATTATAATCAGGCATAGGCTATAGCCGACACTGAAACTTTAGGGACTTTATAAACTAATAAAAACTCGTGCGTTATTTTTCAAATCGTAGACAGGGCTCTTTATGGTATTCATTCAAATGTTGGTGCATGGTGAAACTACGATGTATAGGCCTATAAATAAACACAATTTGAATTCGCTAATCTCGGAAATCCCTGTATCATGTCGACATAGGGTACTAGGCTGATACCGAAAGCGTTTGGTAGAAATGCGCCACTAGCTTCTGTGATATCTCCGACAAAATATTAGTATTAAGCAACATGGCTTTTTCGTTTTGAGAAACTTGTAAACAGGTCATCCCCTATCAGCTGGACAATTTTGGAAGATTTGAAAAGGTCTAAAGCCATTCTTAAAAAATATATATAAATTAAAAAAGGAAGTAGAGCTATAACATTCCCCTCCCAAAATTGACGCAAGTGTTGTTGGTGCATTGAGATTTTCTGGAGAAATCTGCCTTTACAAACGGCACTCTACAAATAAGCCCTAGTAGATAATAATATAATATAACAGATAATAGTATAATATAATATAACAATAATATAATTCCAAAACAATATTTTTTTTGAAATTCCATTTTTTTTTGTCACCCTGAGTGAAAAAAGAAATTGTAGGGATTCAAAAGGTCCTGAATGGACATTAATATTTTTAAATACTTGTAATCACCCAATCCAATTCTTTGTTTCTGTGTTTTTGCATTTGTACCATACCAATACAGCCTGGCTGTGGCATTCAGTCTCAAGAGGGCTAAGTCCCCCATAAGCAAAGAAAGTACAAATTTTGCCCACAGGATCTATTAGAGTGAAGATTAGCAAAATAGCAACATTTCAACTGTTGCCTTAAAAGCCGTATTATCTGGACTTTTGGGTTTCACAACAGGATGCAATTTTTCAGTGGCTTAGTGGTTAGCACTGTTGCTTCACAGCAAAGAAAGTCATGAGTTCCAGTTCCTTTCTGTGTGGTGTCTGAATGTTCTCACCTTTGTATGGGTTTCCACCTGAGTGCTCTGCAACTTAAAAAAGCAGTGGCTGCCTACTGCTCCTAGTTCTCTTAGTGTGTGTATAGGATGGGTTAAATGCAGAGGATCAATTAATAAAGGATACCTCAGAGCTGAGCCATTTTAAAAAGGCAGCACTGCCTTGTATTACTTGAGTCCACAGCAATGCTCATTCGGCAGTAATCTCTAGGTTTAAGCCTTAAAGTGATAGTTCACCCATTTTCGATAATTTGATATGTTTTTCATCAGATACCAATGTTGTATTTAAAACATTGTATCGACATTTAGCATTTCATAATCAAACAGCAGAATGTCAAACGAGTTGAGACAGTTACTCTCATATTGCGTCATTGGGGGTCCTTCCTTAATTCTTTTAAACCTACAAATTTATAATATTTATTTATACAATACTAGACTAAAACCTAATCATTGAATATATATGAGTAGTGGCCCGCTGGTCTATTTTAGGTTTGGTTACCTCCCACTTCCCAGTTGTTACTCTGGGCTTTTCCTGGAGGGTGGACAGCTATATTTGCCTCTCCACTTGTTAGCTATGAATGCAAGATGAAGCAGGGTCAGCCATAGACATAGTGCAATTAGAATCAAACTTCATAGTCGCATGAAATGTACTATAGGACACTTTAGTCTAACTTCAGACTCTTCGTTGACCAGAAAAGTTACGGACCACATTGCCAGGTCAGACACTTATTACCCATGTTAATCCTAAAACTCAGGGTTGCAGTGATATTTTTAAGTGTTGCATAACAAGTGGCATAATGAGTGAGAAAGAACATGGGAAAGAACTTTAGGTCTAATTCGTCAAGATTTGCAAAGAGAAAATGTGAAAGTAGGCCTACCATGCATGCATGGTCAGATATCAGATTTTGAGCTTCAGTACTATGAAACTATTTGCACTTTTAATCATTCTAAATAAGGGAATAATGCATGTTATAAGGGACGTTTGGAAGGGTGGGCAGACATATACTGCCACAGACTTTCAACTGAAGGATTCAGAGCACAGGCCATCCAGCATAATTTTTGCAACAAGTGTACAGGGTACAAGGGAATCCTGAAGTCAAATTCAATACCTTTTAAGACCTTTTCAATATATTTTAAGACCTCACAGCTGGGGAAGTCCCATTTGGGTCTTTGGATGCTTTGAAGTAGAGGCAGCAGGCAACAGCCATGAACATGATGAGTAGCCTATAGTAGTTGTGCCAGTTATCCCAGCTTTGGTGGAGGTAATAGTGATGTGTCGTTCATGAACGATTCGTTCATTTTGAACGAATCTTTAAAATGACTCGGGACTAACGAGCAGTCTCAGAGAGTGATTCGTTCATTTTAGTCACGCATGCGCAACAACAGTTGTGTTCGAGTCTCGTTAATTTCTTTCAGCATAGTTAGTATAGGAAACAGAAATGAATAGTTCACCCCTCAACTGGGTCTTCGGGTCTGAGTCGTTCGTTCAATTTTCACGTGATAGCTCGGCATGACTGCGCCGATTCACTCACTGTGATAATTAAGTCACCTCAAAGTAGTTGCAATATTCTCCTTTACTGAAACGTGATGTGTTGTATTTAGACAAAAAAAATCACAATATTGATATAACTTTAATATGTATTTATTTAAAATCAGGTTGTCCCGTACTGCCAAATAACAATCACACTCGAACTACTACTAAATCACACAATATTGCAACTGTCTAATATAATAAACTGGTTGTTGTTGTTGTTTTTTTTTATTTGACTGTAAACTTTAAAGTGAAAAACTGGAAAAAAAACTAGCCAAACCAGTAATAATAATTCGTGAACCAATTCAATCATTTCTGTTTTCTATGCTACGCCTAGCAGTATGAAAAGTGAACGAAAGACTTGAAAGACAGGACAGGAAACAAAAATGAGTAGTTCACCCCTCGAATGGATCTTCGGGTCTGTCTGAGAAATTCGTTCAAAAGATTAGTTCACCCCTCAAATGGATCTTCGGATCTGTCTGGGTAATTCGTTCAAAAGATTAGTTCACCCCTCGAATGGATCTGCGGGTCTATGTCTTTCGTTCACTGGTGTGATAGCTGCATAGGTTAGGCACGAGAGATCAGGAAACATAAAGCAGCAGTTCACCCTTAGGTACTGAGTCTTTCGTTCACTTGTAACGTGACTGCTTCATGTTTAAATTTATGACAAC
>JAVQIZ010094889.1:0-15405 GCA_036023535.2 Galaxias brevipinnis | reverse complement strand
CTAACGTTCTCTTGCTTTTTCTATTTGTATCTCTCTCTTTTTCTTTCTGATCCCCATGTTCTCTCTCTTTTGCTCTGGTCTTTCCTTTCATCTTTCCCACATCTTTCTTTTTAATTTTTCGTTCTTTCTTTCTTTCTTCCTTCTTTCTCGCCCTCTCTTTCTCTCTACCTCTCCCTCGTCACAGTCCCTGCCACCAAGCTGACAGCCTTGACCCGTCCCATGTCAGGACCCTGCCACTGCAAGTATGATCTCATGGTCTTCTTTGAGATCTGTGAACTGGAGGCCAACGGAGAGTAAGTCATTTCACCATGGCAACACCATTAAAATGGCGTGCAGATTATATTTACCTAATTGTATTCACTGCACTGTGTGTACTCTGTATGGTTTACCTAATCTGACATGCACACGTATATTATATGTATTTTATGTTTAGGAGGTTCCATTACAGTGAGTAAATGGGTACGTTGGAATTGAATGAAGCGGGCAGTGTTTTTCCAGCGTGTGTAACGGAATAAAGACTTTAGGGTTTAATGGCCTTCTGGAGATCTATGTCGCTCGCCAGTCTCAGTTTACACAGAGCAGATGCTAGGAATCGATTGGCTCATTTCCCCGTTAAATGAAATATTGTTATGGGTATTTTCTAAAGATGTATTGATCTCTTGTTTAATGGTCGGTGGAAATTAAACCAGCAGACTGAAGACTGATATACTGAATGTTTAGCTGTTGTGCCTTTTTGTGGACAAAGGGGCACTGAACGAAATCCATTGACCGTCACCGTCTCTGCCTCTGCCTCTGTGTCTGTGTGTGTCTGTGTCTGTGTGACTGTGTGACTGTGTGCGTGTGTGTCTGTGTGTGTGTGCGTGTGTCTCTTTCTTTAGTTATATTCCAGCCCAGGTAGATCACAGAGGAGGCATGCCTTGTCACGGCACTTTCCTACTGCACCAGGTAATTCACAACACCATACTCTTTGAACTAAGCTTATTTATATTCTTTATATTTTTGTACTCAACCTTATTTTGCAAAAGAAAAACTAAACTGACACGAACGGTTCGCACATAAAATTGTATTTAATCTTTTAAAAACAACAGCAATAACACAAATGAACCACTAAGTTCCTGGTCTAGAACAAAGCAGCTGTAAATGACTGTTGTAAACACAACCTCACCACCGCCTGTCTCCCTCTGTTGGCATAGGGTATCCAGAGGCGAGTCACCGTGACGATCGTCCATGAAACGGGCGGTGACATCGAGTGGAAAGAGGTTCGGGAGCTGGTCGTAGGTGAGTTTGAACCTCTCAAATGTTACGTATAGGAGGTTCCATTCCAATGAGTTAATGGGTACGATAGAGAAGCTTGTCGTTGTTTTTTAAACTAACGCAATGCAGAATTATAACCATAAATCCCACACTGTCTGGTGTCAAAAGTGAGACCGTCTGATTAGGAGAGCCTTCCCTATTCGTTTTATTTCTATGTATGTGCTGAGGTCCTTGTGTTGTCCTATAGGGAGAATCCGGAACACACCCGAGGCTGATGAGACCATTGTGGATCCCAACATCCTGTCTCTAAACATCCTGTCGGCTGGGTATGTCCGACCGATGTCAGAGGACAGGTACGTACCAGCCTGAACCAACGATAGACAAACCTTAGCATTATGGATAATTCTGACTGCAGTGTGGATTTTGTGTATTCACTCGTTTATTTACATGAGAAGTGTGTTCCTATTGCTTTTGGTTATGTTGATGCTTTATGCAAAAAGAACAGAAGTCATTTGTAAACTAATTTGTAAGAATGGAATGAATGATGCAGTGTATAGATTATATTTATAGCGTATGTCTACTCAGTTGCTATTTTGAAGATGTGTGACCGATTTTAGATTCTGTCACCTGTGGTTTAGATACTACGACACAATCTAATCTCAGTACTACACATCCCAGAATTCAGTTCGCATTGTTGGTTAACCTTAACGCTTTTTTCCCCACTTACCTGCTAATGCACTTTCTATATACAGTACCACTCAAACGTTTGGACAAACCTTCCCATTTAGGTGAATGCTTTTATAGGACACAGCCACTGTAAGACAATGACTTCCAATTCATTATTCATCGGAACAACTACTCTCTGCAGATTTGCCAGTGGGGTTGTTAGGTTCGATGTAACTTTAACTCGGCACTAATTTTTTTTGCCAAGATAGACCGTATTTTAAAGATTGTAGGTTAATCTTTCTTTTGAACTGCTTTGCACAAAGGCTTCTGCATGGCAAACAGTTAGCTATGGTCGTTTGACGATGGGACCGTAAGAAGCATTGAACTGTCAAGATGAGCTGCTTGACTTGTACAATGAATATCACATTCTCCAAACCTTATCACTGAAAAAGTAGATTGGATTTATTTAGATCGCAAAACGTTGCACAATTATGTAAAGAAATAAAAATTGTAACAGTTTTTTTGGTAGTTGAAAAGTGCCTTGAAGATAACCCTGTAGTAATTTATCCAACTGGATTGTAATTTTAACCACAGATTTTTTTTTATCACGCATATTAATGCTTATTAATGCTTGAGTGTGTAAAACTAATTGTATGAAACTTGCTGTCTGCATTGATATGAGAAGGGTTATTTTATCTTCCAGTCTGGGCTGTGTGATTCCTCTGTCTGCTTTGCCTGTCAGTTTGTCATCACCCCCACGTAGCATTTCAGCCAGTTCACCCCCACCTTCATCCCTCACCTTCCTCAACCATCTCACAGACCACCTTAGCCACGCTAAACCACTGGGTTAGCCTGCTAACAGATCTCTAACCAGCCTAGATTACTGCTGTGCTTCCCTTTGGATTGGTTCACAGCTGGAGCACTAACACTATGCTATTACTATAGCTGCCTTTGATCATTAGTTCACAGCTGGAGCACTAACACTATGCTATTACTATAGCTGCCTTTGATCATTAGTTCACAGCAGGAGCACTAACACTATGCTATTACTATAGCTGCCTTTGATCATTAGTTCACAGCTGGAGCACTAACACTATGCTATTACTATAGCTGCCCTTGTTTAGTTCAAGGATAGAGCGCCAAAGCACCACGTTTCAAATCTATAACAATTGTCTCTCTGCATTGTTAAACATTACGCGTGCCTTCCACTCACATTGTTTGGGACTGGGAGCGAGACTGGGAAGGCTACCTTATACTGGCTGCATTATAATTCTGCATTTTAACTTGTTTCATAACTCTTATACTAGTATAGGCTTGTAAGGAAAGTGAGTGAATAGGATCCATTAATTAGCAGTCATCATCACATTTTGCACATAAAACGTAAATAGATGTACAGCATGTTCTTCAACAGCTTTTGCCCTCTCTTTAACTCCCCTCTTGTATCAGTTAGATTATGTATAATGCAAGGTCGGTAATTATTTTACTCTATAGCAGTCTCCTTCACAAGCTACTGTAAACGCCTTTCACTTCAAGACCTCAAATTACTTGACCTCACTTTATAGTCTGTCACCATAGCTACTCACTCACAACCTCACCATCAACACCGTCGAGTTGAATTATAATATCAATGTCTTATTTACGTTCATTTGACATTAATTCTGTATTTAATAAGTCAATATATTTATATATGTTATAATATATATATATATAATGTATTTTGTAAAATTATAAAAACGTCTTTGACATGACATCGTCTTTCATGGTTTAACTTTGAAATGCTTTTGCTGACGACACCCTCACCCCATACAAACGTTTCGTTAACCTTAATGATCCCCAGCCTTAGGTTTGCTTGCCATTTTTGCTAAGGAACAGTCATGCCTGGACGGGGCCGCCATTTAAACAACATGCTGTTGCTGCGGACATTTTGTCTTCCCTGCATTCAGATCCACTAACAGAGTTTGTTTGTTTTGTGTTTTTACAGACAGTTTCTTGATTCGGACATGCCTAGGTATATTATTTCGAAAACCTCTTTTAAAATCTTATTCTCTTCATTTAGATAAACATTTATACATGTGTTGTATGTTTTTTTTGTTTGTTTTTTACCATCTCATTTTTTTTTTTACCATAACATGGAGTCAATCCCAAGTCTCCCGTTGTGTTTGTGGCTGTCTCCCTCTCCTTCCCCGCCTCCTTCCTCCTTGTTTCGCAATCCTCTCACAACAGGTGAGAGAGATGCACCTGCACCTCCTCTCTGCTGACTGTCTGTTTGAGCTTTTTGTGTGGCCTGAGATTTACTGGGGCTTTGTGGGGCCTTTTTTTTCTGAGCTGTGGACGTGACTGAGAGGGCGGGGTGGGGCAGGGCACGGGAACTGCATGGCTGCTGTGCTACTGGGCGTGCCGTTAGCCTGGCACTGTGGCTGCTGCTGCTTCTTCTTCTTTTGTCCGATGTTGCCGATGCAACGCACAAAACGAGGCTTGCAATAGTGAAGGTCATAGCTGGAATTGTGTTTTCTTTTCTTCAGTCTCAAAGTCTAGAACATTCCTAGATTTCTTTAGGAAATACAATGGAATAGTGTCTTGTCAGTTCTTCTTTGTCCTCTCAGTAGACTGCAATAAAACTCCTGATGCAATGTTATGGCTCTCAATTGGTGGAGCCTTAACTTAATTATCTGACCAAAATTGCTTCTGCTGCAAGCCAATGCTTTGGTTTAATATTGAATGGCACAGGGCTTACAGTAAATTCAATTCAAGTCATTACAGTCTTCAACTAGGAAATTGCAGACAACAAATAATTCATTTTGACCACTAGAGGACAGTAGTGATGCATACAAGACCCAGTTGTGCTGTTTAAAAATTCAAAAATCTGAAAGAAATTTGCCTTAAATTCAGGACAGAGAGTGAACGTCGTCTAATCATTTGTGTTGTGGCATATTATATATGTAATAGTATGCTTGTTGTTCCCTTAGCTTCTCGGATAACGGTAGCCTGCTATCTTTTATGAGGACACTACTTTATTAAAGCTGATTGTAAAGAATATTATTAATAATAATAATAATAATAACAATAATAATAATAATAATAATAATAATAATAATAGTAATAATAATAATAACTATAATCTAAGAGTGCCTTTCAAATATCCTGAAGACACTTTACAAACTTAAAGGAAGCAGTATATAGTTTAAAACATGTCTGTTCAGTCATAAGCTTGACAAAAGCTGTTTTTAGGTGCCTTTTAAAGGTTTCTTGGGACCTTGCATTCCAGTATCTCCATGGCGAGGGAGTTCCAAAGGCTAGGGGCCGGCTGCCACTCTGAATTCTCCGCCCCCAAATGTCCAGTAGTCCCATTCCAGTATCTCCATGGCGAGGGAGTTCCAAAGGCTAGGGACAGGCTGCCACATTGCCACATAGTAGTCCCATTGTCGCAGACCTGAAATTCCGGGAGGGGAACGTGGGGGGTGTTGGAGGTCAGACAGATTTTTTGGGGCGAGGACATGGAGGGACTTATACTTGAGGAGAAGGACTTTCTAGGTGACACGGGACTTGACTGGCAACCAGTGTAGGTGCGTGAGTGTGGAAGGGACGTGCTGCCAGGGTTTGGTGCTGCGTGTGAGAAGCCTGGCAGCTGAGTTCTGAACATACTGGAGCCTATCCAGGGCTTTGCTCGGCACCCCGAGTGCACTCACTACTAAACAGTATCATGTATTCGTTTCCTGGACAACGGCCTTGTGCGCCAGCTAGCGAGCAGCCCGTTCTGTATCATCCGGAGTCGGAACAACGATCTCCTTCCCTGAAATGTAATCATCCCTACTTCGTTAAATATCCTTGCGGAGCGCAGGAACACATGCCAAACCGAAGTCCGGTGTTGCTAAGGAGCTGTTAGTCGGGATGGGGTAGAGCGTGTTTCGCATAATTTCCTTGTGTCCCCAGCCATTTCAGTTCAAACACATTACGACTGTAACACAGCTCAAAGGCCTTCTGACTTAGCCAGCGGTCGTGTGAGTAAGCTTGCTAACTTGCTGCCCCGTGTTTTGAGCATTTTTACATCTCCTTTGTGCCTCGTTTAAACCTGAGCCAAACAAGAAAGTGTGTGCCTTTCGTGTTCTGCCAGATACATGACTTCAAACCTGGCTTCTATATTTATACTAGAGCAGTAAACGTCAAAGGGTTGAGCATGTTAAGTGCTTGGATTGAAATTTGTTTCCTTTCATGTAGCGAGTACAGCCCAAATCATCAGTCTATCTGTGGGTGAACTGTGTGTGTGCGTGTGCTTGTGCGCGTGTGTGTGTGTGTGTGTATGTTCTAAGTTCTCCTCCTCCTCTTCCTCACATGGGAGTCACCTAGTCCGTACCTTTCAGAACAAACGTTCTGTCTGAGTGACAAGCAGTCCGCTTTTCCCACCAGGTCTTCTCAGTCCAATGGCTGACCGGCCTACCTAACATCGGAACCCTGTAAACAGGCCTACCTAACATCTGAACCCTATAAACAGGCCTACCTAACATCTGAACCCTATAAACAGGCCTACCAAACATCTGAACCCTCTAAACAGGCTCTGTTACAGCCACCTCCTCTCCGACCTCCAGAAACATTATGTTCCTCTCACATTTCATCCTAGGATGACCCCCATTGTCCCCTCCGCCCCCATAAGATATAAGGCCATACTGGGCTTCTAGCCAGAACAATAGCTGGTTTCAATGTGTGATGATCTGCTTATGGGAATGTAGGGAAGAGCTCATATGATAGTGTAGGATCTGGATCAGGAGAGGTAGAGAGAGGAGTGTGAGGGTCTGGATCAGGAGAGGTAGTGAGAGGAGTGTGAGGGTCTGGATCAGGAGGGGTAGAGAGAGGAGTACGATAGTGTTTCAGAAGGAGCCATGTGTTTTGAATTGACCTGACCAGTAGATGAGATCTGGGGATAAAGATATCAGGATTCCGTATATGTACATTTTACACTGGATCTATTGTTATTCACTGGGCAGCACAGACTGAACTTAACATGCAAGAATTTACATTAGATGTGTTTGCGTAGTGTGTAGTGTGAAGATAAAAAAAGGGGGACTTTTATTTTATGGGTGGGCTTGATCACACAAAAGCTCATGACAACCACACAGACTTCCTTCCGATCTCTTTCTCACCTTTGTTTTGCTGGTTCTTCCCTTCTTCACAGTATTTCCTTGGGAATTGACCATAGGTATTTCCTCATGCCATGTCCCTCCTTCCATATCTCCACTTTTCTCGTCGCATCATGTATTTATTTTTTTTGTTTGTTTCATGTGTTGATGAAGTCATCCTATTTCCTGCTTCTCTGTGACTGGCTGTTTGTTTGTACGCAGCAGAGTCCTCTTAACTGATACTGCTAAGTGTTGCATGCACTCTCATGCTGTCATGTAACTTCAAGTTATGTCTCTTTATTTATCAACGTTTGGCTTATTGAAATGTAGCCATTCAGGAACCCATAGATTATCTTTGTCTCATGCAGCGATGTATTATGGAACACATAGGCGAGCATGTACAATACAGTTGACTGCATATCCTATTTAGTATATCTACTATTGAAACTTTAATATAATAATAAAATAATACAACTCAATACTCTGTTATTCAGTTAGAGCAGTGTGTATATATACCTTTAGTGAATATATGTATATAGTATTTTGCATTATTTTTACAGTAGTTATAGAGAAAGACACAATATTTAAAGAGACACAGTGGTTACAGAGAGGCTGTAGACAGACTTAGAGAGAGATGTCTGACATGATGGATTCAAACCCACGTTATCCCACTGCATTATCACACTGTTATTACTGCTCCTCCATCTTGGCCTTCTAGGACCTTCTACCGCTTTGAGGCGGCCTGGGACAGCTCCATGCACAACTCCCTGCTGCTGAACCGCGTTACGCCATATGGAGAGAAGATCCACATGACTCTGTCTGCCTACCTGGAGGTAAACCGCTTTCATCAAATTAAAGCTATTATTATCATTATTATTATTATTATTATTATCCACTATTTGTTCATTACTCTGTCTGCCTACCTGGAGGTAAACCGCTTTCATCAAATTAAAGTTATTATTATTATTATTATTATTATTATTATTATTATTATTATTATCATACACTATTTGTTTATTACTCTGTCTGCCTACCTGGAGGTAAACTGCTTTTATAAAATTTAAGTTATTATTAGTATTGTCCATTATTTGTTTATTACTCTGTCGGCTTATGTAGAGGTAAACAATTCTTATTTTGCATTTCTTTTCTTTACAGCTATGTTGTCTTGGCAATATTTTCTTTTTTTTTTTTATTTAACCTGAGAAGTCTCATTGAGATAAAAAACATTCTCACGTTTTACAGTTACACAAGCCATGCAACATTGAACCTCTGGTGTGCAAATGGTCTAGTGAGGGGATTTAACACTCTTAAAAAGGGTTTTAGATTCGGAATATGGAGTTTTTTTCACCCCGACCCCCTATTTCCTCTTTCCACTGCAGATGGAGAGCTGCACTCAGCCCACCGTCATAACCAAAGACTTCAGCATGGTATTCTACTCCCGAGACGCCAAGCTCCCCGCCTCACGCACCATACGCAACCTGTTTGGCACGGGGAGCCTAAGGGGAACGGAAGGGTGAGGCGGGACTTCCTGTTCACTTCCTATTCCTGTCTGACCAATGGGAGGAGAGTTTATAAGGAGTGCAGTTGTCGGTGGTTTAATCGATTTAGAATTACTAGATGTAGAACTAGCCAGGCCAGAACCATAAAGATAGGAGCTTTAGCCCACAAGATGGCTGAACCTTAGTTCACTATTTTGTTGTCGAGGGCAAACTTTATTCAAATGATGTGGGTTCAAAATGTATTCTTACAGTTGTATTTAAGATTCTTGTTGAGAGGTAAAGATATTGCCTTGCCCTGTTTCAAATGAAACACCTGATTTGATTGGTTGTTGTTGTGGTCCCCAGAAACCGTGTGACTGGTGTGTATGAGGTCAGCCTGTGTCACTTGGCCGACCATGGCAGCCCAGGTAAGACCGTCACGCCTCACCGTGCATAACGTACAAAATGTCAAAACAAGCTCACTATTTTGCCTGTCTGCTTATACGCGAGTCTATCCTCAGTAGGATTTAATCATGGACAGTGAAAACACAATTTTAGGTGAATTTCGGATGTAGCACGATGAGTCATCGGAAACTTTGTGTTTTAATTATTTGTTCTTATTATTATTTCCTTTTTTATAGGTTTTTTTTTATTTCGAAGGACCACATCGATTGCGTTTTAACAGGGCCACACTTTACTTTACTACTAATTTGATTTAGACAGTCGATAGATTGTCAAGAGCCTGAAGGACACCACCATGTGGTCCTCAATGTATCCCATGATAATAAATGTGTCACAGAGTATCTTTGTGTGTTCCCCTGCTTAGGCATGCAGAGGAGACGCAGGCGGGTGCTGGACACCTCGGTAGCCTACGTCCGAGGAGAGGAGAACCTGGCGGGATGGAGACCTCGCAGCGACAGCCTCATCCTGGATCACCAGTGGGAGCTGGATAAACTCAGCCTCCTCCAAGAGGTACGGAGATCAGGAGACCCAAACGGTTTCAGCTTTAGCTTCTCAAAAGGAGAGGGTTGATCTTCTTACAGTTCAATGAATACATATGCCTCTAAATGGTATTCATATACAGTATTACATTTGGACTCTTTTTATTTATTTATTTTCTTTAACACGAAGTTGATCAATCCCTTTAGTTATGGTTTATATTTACTGACAATAGATCATTACATTTACTTTACTTCCATTTGTTTTTTTATTATTCCCCACACTGACAATAGGTCATTAAATGTACCATTACATGAAACGTTGATATAGGCTTCTATTTTATCTTATTCTGTTATTCTTAGTACTATCAATATGAATCATCAACGATACAGTAGTGGTTTGTTTTATCTCGTTCAAACACCAGGTGGAGAAGACCAGACACTACCTGCTCCTGAGGGAGAAGCTGGAGTCCACTCTGCTGCAGGGCCAGGATTCCCTGCTGTCCTGTGTGACTGAGGAGGAGGCCAGCCAATCCCCTCTTCAGCCCTCGGAGGTCCACCACGACCTGAGCCTGTCCGTCACTGACGACCACGCGCCCACCGAGAGGCAGAGGGAGCTGGCTGCCAAGGTCTGACCATCCAAAATTATTCATTTTTAAAATATTCTCTCAACATTAGAGTCTCAAGTAAAAAGAGGAGCACCTGTCTGTTAAGCACCCTGTTGACTTTGCTTGTTCTTACAAATACTTGCAGTATGTGACTATAATCTTTCTACCTGTTGGGTTAATCGTCTCCACCAGTGTCTGCGGCTCCTGTGTCATTCCTTCAATAGAGACTACAGTCATGTGTGTGGCAGTGCCAGTGACAGCAAGGTACACTTTTAGAAACACGTTTTTGACAAACAATTCAATTGTTTTTATTATTTCTAACATATTTTATGATTTAGTTTATCTCTGTCTCTCTCTCTCTCTCTCTCTCTCTCTCTATCATATATACAGTATATCATATAGAACTTTGACATTCTTTATAATCCGACCTGTTTAATAAAATGTTGTCTGTGCGTGTGTGTGTGTGTGTGTGTGTGTGTTCCAGCTGTCGGAGATGTCTGTGACTCTGTTGAGGGACTCTACCTCAGCTCTGGCCCTCAACACGCTCACACCCTCCTCAACCTGCCCTTCATTGGTGGAGGGTTGCTATGGCGACGCAAACCTCAGGTCCGTCCCAAGACACGCGATACATTCACACAAGCACTGTATCTATAAAATACATCTGTAACATCTGTATTAAGATATGAAAAAAACTCTGCTTTTCTAAAGACAAACAGCGCATGATAAGAAAAGATAAACAGAGGAACAGCAGAAAACATGAGCGGCATTTGAATGGTGTTTCCCACACTCTGTGGGGATCAACGGTGTACCCCACTGTTCATTTCTTTTTCTTTTTCTTTTCTCTCCTTAGACCACCAGCGCCTCGCTCCCGTGCTCCTAGTCCCATCCCAAACCCCTGTCACGACGGTGAGGGGTCAAAGTCTCCTAACGGTACTCCTGAACCCAAAACAGCAGGCCGCACCTTCATTCCTGATATACAGGAGATCCGTGTCAGGTCAGTGTTACTGCAGTGAGGATTTAAACGTTGTAGCTCTCTCCTGGGACACTCTTTTGCTACTTTCAACTGTTTCATTTTTTTCTCCTCTAACTGACTATCATCAAAAACACATACTTTACTTTATATGCATTACAATATGTAAGAAGAAGAAGGAAATACCATATATTCCCTAATAGCTTTGAAGTTTAAATGGATTAATTGACAGAACAAGGTGAACAACCCCAAAATGAAACGCTGCGTTTCCAGTTATCAAAATAAATGAATGGTGTGTTATCAACCATCTTTCTTTCCCAATGCGTCGTTGTCCTTGCAGCCCGATCGTTTCAAAGAAGGGCTACCTGCACTTCCTGGAGCCCAACACCAACGGCTGGGTGAAGCGCTACGTGGTGGTGCGCCGGCCTTACGTCTACATCTACAACACGGAGAGGGACTGCGTGGAGCGCGCCATCCTCAACCTGTCCTCCGCGCAGGTGGAGTACAGCGAAGACCAGCAGGCCATGCTCAAGGTGGGCGTCACGGTTACGGTGGAAACCCAGCACTCTTTTTTTGTTGTCGTTGTCATCGTAATGAAAACACCATTTAATTACAATTTAATAATAATAAACTTTTATTTGTAAAGCGGATTTCAAAACAATGTTCACAAAGCGCTTCACAGAACAGAATAAAATACTAATTACACACCAAAGTTAATGCACCTAAGCTACATAGGGAACATTTTCTTTGCCTTGGTAGAACTAAGTTGAGAACCACTGCCTTATAGTAATACCCTGAATCAAGATCTATGGACCAAAAACATGTATTGTTGGATGGGTTATGATGATTTTAAATAGTATGTAATAAATTACACTAATGAAGTTCTCTTAATCGTTTTGGATTCAGCGAAGACTCCAAAGTCGAGACACTTATTTTTGTAAAAAGTGTAACTATTGTCTAGTTTTGTCAGCATTTTGCAGTGTCTCTTCAAACAAAAGAGCCATAAAAGAATACAACGTAAAGGTTTTAGTTAAACTTTTTTTTGAAAACACATTTCTAGTCTACCTCCTTTAACTTAAAAAAGTAAGAGGGCTCTCACAGGAGTTTAAAACACGTTTTCTTCTTTGGTTTTCTTCTCGGCAGACCCCCAACACGTTTGCTGTGTGCACAGAGCATCGTGGCATACTCCTCCAAGCCAACAGTGACAAAGAAATGCACGACTGGCTGTACGCTTTTAACCCTCTCCTCGCTGGAACCATCAGGTAGGAAATAATTAATGTACACGTTTTCAAATTTTCCTCACCAGTTAATGAAACGGTTAATCCGGTATCCTTTTCAAATCTATTTTGGTAAGGTTAATGTATTCGTTTGTGGTAAAAAAAATTACGTTGTTGTTGTTTTTTTTAACCAGGAGAAACAAATGCGTGAACCTGAATTCTTTTAACATTCTTTTGTTTCTTCCAGATCAAAGTTGTCGAGAAGAAGAGCTGGGCCGATGAGGATGTGAATCATCGATGAAGAAAAAACAATGAAAGACTTTAAAACTCCTACATACGTAGATCCCTACGCCCTATTTCCTAACCGCTGGGCTGATAACGTGACACTTCCACTAAACCAACCCACCCCTGCTGCTCATGCTCAGTTTATCATACGCTGACCTCTGACCTTCAGGGTCTGACGTCCCTGTTCTCGTCTTCATCATTGTTTATGTCCGGCCTTTGCCGCTGTGTCAGCCTTATCGTCCAAAACCTCTCCGAAAGTTCTTATACTAAACCATACTGGGAATTGTAGTCCAGAGCTTGTTGGAATAGGAGAAGTGAAGGGAGGAAAGGAGCAAAAAAAAAAATAATTCTTTACGTTCTGATTGCATATGTGAGGTAATATAGTAGGTGTCAGTAACACATTGCGCTATACACATTTATTCCTCTGGAAGAAGTAAAAAAAATTCAATAAAATAAAAAAACTAAGAAAAAAAACTGCACTTTTACAGTAGCTGTTCTATCTACTTCTGCCCTACCAAAAGGGATCACATTCTTACATTTGCACCTTAGCTTTCAGAAAATAGAAAATCAAAAAAGGCTGATTTGGTTTTATCTTATCCGTTCCTTGTTACAACAAGTGAGCGTTAGGTTATTAAAAATAAATAGTTTTGACCGTTTAGTTCCTTACTATTTACACCCAACTGTGGAACTAGAACATTTACTTGATTGAAAACGGACACACTGTAATTGCCCAGTCATTGCCCAATCGTAAAACCTATCTCAGATTTGAACACTCATGACAGTGGAAAGGGGATAGCATTTGCTGCTGGTGGAGCTGCATTGCCGTAGTTACTTGTTGCTTTGAAGGTATTCACACTTCGTACTTACTATAATCGGCTACCAAACTAATCCTCCCAAATTGAATCTCAGTCGCTTAACTGAATTTTAATTATATTAAAATGTAATATATTGATATTTAACATTACTATTTATTTCAGCATGTATTTATTTACAAAGACATTTATATTTCTAAAGTAGTACAGTGCAATTTCTGCACATGGCACTTTTTACTATGAGTTCATTCAATGTTTTGATAATATAACACGCCCCTGTGTAATACATTGTCCAGCAAACACACGGTCACTGTTTGCTTAAAATGATTTGACTCATACGATCCCCTAAATACGGTATATGACTTGAATAGTTGTACGTGAACGTTCAACTCAACATCCCATTGGACAGGTTAGGTAGGTTATCATTAGACAAAGAAAAATAATCGAAGCCTGAAATGGCACACAAACTGAAGAGTGAATACGAGAGTGTATAGTGAGCAGTTCCTTGGTTGTAGCACAGAGAAAAAGAAACTGAGTTTTCTAATCGATTTGTATGTTGATAATATGCGGTGCCTCTCTTTTGGACCTTATATCTGTTTTTTGTTGCTTTTGAATCAACATCAATCCCTGCTGCCTTGTAGTTCTGTATACAAACTCAATGTCTGTCAATATATACAGTACAGGTATATCATCATTGGCAAAATGGCTGTCTTGATTCTTATGTTTAACATCATTCATTGTATGTTCTCGTATCATACCCCCTTTCTACCTCTATCTATAGAAAGGATTGTTTGGAAATTACTTCCATGCTATTTGCTCCTAATGCTACCATACTCAAGTCCACTCATGAACTGTATGACCAGATGCATTGGTGAACTGAATCTTTTTTTCACCCAAATTTAAACATAGAAAAAACAATGCATACGATAGTAAAATTGTTCCCTTGAATTTTAGTTGGATTTCGTACCTAGTGTTGAAATGCAAATTATGTTCAAAATCAAAACGTGTTTGTAGATACGATGAATATTGACTTAGGAAAAGATAGTCGTTTGTGGCTGATATAGCAGAGGAATGAATGAATATAGCATAGCTTAGCATCATGGACGTTGACCTGTATTTCCAATAGCAGATTACTTTTTACCATGTATTTTGAACGGTCATAAACCTGTACTCATTTGTCACTGTGAGTACGGTGTGCCACAGATAGCATGTCCAGAGTCTGTCCATCCCTAATACCAGACAGCCAGTCAGGGACAGTTGTACTTTACTTTTCAGAGTTTATTTTTTTTGCAGTGGACATACCTTCATAGAGATTGCCATGTTTTGATTTTCTAAGAAAGAAGGAAAAGAGGAATGGCTTGCCTTGAGACTGCTGGGATTATGAGCTATGTCTTAGGTCAACCAACCTACAGAGCATGCTGATAACAAGAGAGAGAGAGAGAGAGGGTAGAGAGGGGAGAGAGAGAGAGAGAGAGAGAGAGAGAGAGAGAGAGAGAGAGAGAGAGGAAAGATGTGATGACAACATAGTAAGGAAACCGAGGGACTCGTGAATATTGCCATGGCAACCACACTGCTACAGTGACTTAAAAAAGTAACAATTAACAGAATCTTTCAGCTATCACTGATCAGTGCACATAAGACTGACTGATCTCAATTGTTTACACAGCAATCAATCAAATGTTGTTGCTCTCGTGTGTAAGATGTAATATAGATGTGTAACATGCAAGTATATCCCTTCTGGAAAACAAACTGTGTTATGCTGTGTGGACAGATTTCATATAAATTATTCAAGGAAATCAAATTTAATGTATAAATTGGTGCTGGATCAGAGGAACTAATATTGCCTCTGTAATCCTTTGGGAGTTTCACTAAAGCAGATGTAGAGGTTACCATAATAGCATACCATACAATAGACCTAATAATACCTTTATCAAAGAGATGCTTGGCTGAAATTGCTCATGCTCTGTCTGTATGTGTGTGTGTGTGTGTGTGTGTGTGTGTGTGTGTGTGTGTGTGTGTGTGTGTGTGTGTGTGTGTGTGTGTGTGTGTGTGTGTGTGTGTGTGTG
>JAVQIZ010094872.1:0-22426 GCA_036023535.2 Galaxias brevipinnis | reverse complement strand
AATTTGCCATGGGAGACCCTACCAGGGGCTACAGCCCCCGACAACACAGCTCCCAGGGTCACAGGGACACTGAAACCCCTCCACCACGTTAAGGTGGCGATTCTCGGAGGGGTATATATATATATATATATAAGGTTTCTTTACCTAATTCAGTGGATATTTGGCAATGAACAGTTCTGAATTAGTGTGAGTAGAAGTTGTTTAGTGCTGTAGCTGGCAATTGAAATGTGTTTTTCTACCATCACCTTCCACCTTGCAATTCTGCTTCCCAAGACCAGAGTAGACCACACAGCCTGAGTAAGCGAACACCTTGCCATAGTAATGGTATCAATTTGTTTTGTAGAGGGTCAGAGTCATAATCTTCATAAATTAGATCTTGCCACATGTTTTGGGATTATCTTTTAGGATTATGTGTTGTGAGTTTAGGAACCTCTGAATGCTAAGAAAAACATATCTTGTTTGTAGCAAACCTGTTGAAATCAAAACTTGATGGTATAGACTGTGCAGTAGGCCTGCATTTGTATTTAGTCAATTCTCAGTAAAACAACATGATAATGTTCTGTGGGGCGAGACCCCATTGAGGTGTGTGCTGCCATCACGTTTTCTTTTACCAGACATAGTTACTCTCTTCAAATGATTTCAGTTAGGTGATTGGACATTGGGATAAGTGGTTCAGTGTACTTACAGTGTAAAAATATTTAGTCAACGTGCTCACAAACAACATTTAGGCAAAGTTAAAACTGAATGTGCTATTAGTCATTCTGATTAATCATTGTATAATCATCAATTAATCATTGTATAAACATTTGCAAGAAAAGTGTTTATGTTGATTAACACCAAATTCACTACAATGTAAGAAAATTATGTGTTGTACATGTAAATGTTATGATGGCTTCAGAGAGAGAGAGAGAGAGAGAGAGAGAGAATGTGGACCCACCAGCGAGGCCAGGGTCAGACAAATGTAAATAACAAAACATGGAAAACGCCTTAACTGCAAAAATAGCAATGGCTTCATTCAATTACTGCACATTACATAATAGTAGAGTATTAGATTCTTAGATGATTTTATTTTACAGTTTCTCATGCAACCTTACATACCATGGCACTTCTGAATCTAAAAGGGAATTTAAAGGCTCTTGACCCCATATTGCTAAGAACAGTATTTTGTATGTGAGGCCCTGAGATGCCAACGCACTGCAACTTAAAGCAACTATAGGCAACCTTTTTTGTACTAACTATTATCAATAAATTATTTTCTGACAGCACATTATAATGTCTATGGGAGAAAGAAAAAAAAGGCGGTTTGATTCAGTCCTCATTCTCAATATTTTATAAATCAATTTGCCACCGGGTATGGTCTGCCACGAAACTGTTAAGAATTGCAAGGAAGTGTGTCACTAAATCAGGAAGAGATGCCCATACTTGGAGTATAGCCCTTGATAGTGCTAGCAATATGCAGTGACCGCAACCATCCGGCACGTCTTCTTTGCGACGATCAGGGAACATAATCACACTAAATAAATGGTAGGGGTTACCACAATCACCCCCTACATAATGCTGCCTATGGCAACTTTAAGAAAACACATGGAAATAGACAAAACACAAGCAAATTAAGAAAACACCTACATCAACATGACAACACATTCACAGTAACACAAAGCATTACACAAACTTGCTGCAAATACTGAAAACACAACACAATACAAAAACACTGTATATTTTCGACTTTGAAAGTTAATTGGTGGCAGGACTGAAAGGAGCGTTCTCTATAGCCAGCTAACATAGCGAGTTTCACAATTAATTGTGTGTATTTCGTCAAGTTATTTGAAATGGCAGGATTATAATAAGCAAAAGGCCAACACTAGGTTAACAGCAGACATCTGCAATGAATCAAGAGATCACAATGTTAAAATAAACCATTTACAAAACCACTGTCTTACGGATAGGCGATTTCAACAAGCGTGTTCAGACTCCAGATGTATCACATCACTTTAAGGTGTCCTCAGGAAACCATTCTGTTGTGTTTTCTGTATTTGCAGCACATTTCTGCAGTGTGTTTTGTTGTCTGTATTTGCAGTGCATTTCTGTTATGTGTTGTGCAGTCTGAATTTGCAGCGTATTTTTTAAATTACATTAATTATATTAGACAAAAAAAGTGTCCTACAGTGGCTTTACGTTTCAGTGTGTTGGCCTCTCAGGGCCTTTGTAATTTTGCCTCTAGTGCAGCTGATATCACAAGGATTACAGCACTAGTTAAATTCTAAGGGGGCAAAAATGTAATCTGTATTCTCACTTTTTGCCAAGGGACCGACAGCCACAACAATGGATTTGATAAATTAATCAAGACTGTGGGAGGGTAGAGTTAACTAGCTGAGTAGGTGGCCATGTGTAAACTCACCCTGCATATCAACTAGCTTTAGAATGTCAACATTACTTTCAATTTTGCCTACAATCAAGATTTTCTAAAGAAAAGACAAGAAAAAATCCTCATTATTTCTCTCCGTAATCAGTCAATGTAATCAGTCTCTACAGAAAGTTAACCTCACTTAAACCTAATCATAGCTTGTGCGTGTTGACCATTGCATTCATTTATTTATCTTGCTACACCACGTGTGTAGGGGTGTCAAAATTTCTGGACAAAGAATGTGTAATTGGGATTTTTGGACAGCCATAGTGTCGAAGCGGGGGTGGTGTCCATCTCGAGGGAGCCATTATCGAATCGTAGAGAGAGAAAAAAGCAGGAAAAACTAATTGCCTGACCTTTATCGACTCCTCCCGAGGAGAAACAGGCCAGAGCATGCCATCCCTTGTTACATCCGCATAATTAACGGCGATCGATTAGGTTCCTATTTTTCTTCGCCTTGATGCAAACAAGCGGCCACAGAAGAGTGCCGTCTGTCGTTTGAAGTGACAATAGGTGCATACATTATGCCATCGATCAATGACAAAGCCAGGAGAGGGGGCGGGGCGATGCATAGATAGAATTCCAAGATTCCGTCAATCAAAAGGGATATTGACTAAACTCATTTTGACATCAGTGCTTCGGTTTAGCAAAGAGACTCCGATTAGTGGATTTGTTCATTGACATTTAGATGGTTTGATGAACGTGCTGCAACCCCACATTGATTATCAGATTAAACAAATACTTGTAATACGCTATAAAGCGTGATCTGATGCAAGTTTGAGATCAGAACATTATTCCATCTTGGCAATAGGCCTAATACCTGTTGTGGCCAAATTATGCTCATGTTCAGGTTCATACCTTTATTTTTGAGTTCTACTGCAATAGGTTTACAATTTTAATATTCAATAAACCTTTTTTTCCCAAACTGCCTGGGTCTGCACTACCTCTATTAACCCTCTGTCAGATACGCTCCTTTTTAGCTCCTGTCTCTTTAAGGCCCCCCTCCCAATGAGCCAGTCTGCTCTGATTGGTCAGCTGGCCATCCTAACCCTAACCCTAACCCAAAAGCATAATAGGGCGTCTAATACATTTTTGTTGTCGCAATTAGTGGTAAGGTTGAGTTGAGTAGAAACATAATAGATTTGCAGTAGTAAAAAACATAGAAACCACAGAAATATTTGAATATTCTGGAACACCTATTTGGTGTAGAAATCGTATGCAATGTAGTCTTACTTTCTGAACTGCAATGAGCAAAGAGAAATAAAGAGAAAAAGCCAGATAATAATCTTAAGATCAAAGTCAAGATTGTAGATTTTCCTGTTTCCATGGGTGAAGAAATTTGAGTTTTCTCTTGGTAAAGCACATCATCTCTATGTTTCCAGCCAAAGTGTAATCATGTTTTGGGCTTGCTGTGTGGCTTCTGGAACCAGATGCCTTGAAGGTGTGCATGGCAGCATGAAATCTGGAGATTACTGGGCCATTTTGGGGGCACAATGTTGAATCTAGTGTCAAAAGGCTGGGTTCTGGTCGAAGGTCACAGGTCTTTCAATGGGACAGTGATCCCGATCACACTTCTAAAGGCACCCAAGAGGAAGGGCTCAGGACAGGGCTGGGCTGGCAAAAAGAGTGGCCAGCATGAAAGCTTGTAATGCAATCTGAAAACAGCAGTTGGGAGAAGGCAACAAATACCCGAGAGAGCTGGAGCATTCTACACAGAGAGAGGCTATTTGGAGTTACTTTGACCAAAGGATGTAATACCAAATATTAGGTCTAAGGTGTCAATCATGTTGTCAATGTCATTTATTTTACATTTCAAAATTCAAACATATTAATAAATTGTTGAACAGATTTCAGAATAGTCTTTTTACTATCTGCAGGGTACGGGGGCAATATTTTTTATTATATGTGGTATTTCATATAAGATGGTTTTAATAATGTTAATCTTTAATATTTAAATATTTCTAGCGGACTGGAAGTGATTCACGGGGACTAGAGAAAAGTACAATGTACGCTGCAAGCTTATATGGTTATGCAAAAATGCTTATCGTGTCAAAGCCCCTGCCAAACTAATCCTGCATTTCTCCACCTGAGGGAGATAAGAGCTTTGTTCACTCTAAGGAACCCCACTTCCTATCCCCCCGTCAGGTCTCAACTGATTTGCATAAAGGTCAGGAGGTCACAAACACAGCGGCACTGTCTGACATTTTAATTCTGTCCTGGCAGACAGCCAAGTTCTGCCCTTCGCCTCTTCTTACATCTCATTTAGCAGCTTGTCTGAAAGGCCCAGGGATCCAGTCAAGGCTCAAGTAAACCACCACACTAAACATTAATGTTGAAAAACACAGGACTATACTGAAAGACGTATTACCTAGACTCCTGGCCATTGTGGAAGAAAACTGATATCCTACAGCAAGTCTGTGTTTCTGTCTAGTGAGCTGTATGTGTGTAGCTTGGGGCTGTCGAGGTAGTTTCTGTGGGTATGCTGAAGACCACACCGGCCGCATTACGCCCCACGAGGAGCCCCGCAGTAGCTTGTGTGCTAGGTACCGACATCATGTTATAGCAGCTGTCCAATTCATTTTGAAACAATGAAATAATGATCTTTACAGCAAGCAACATATAAACATTAAACGCCAACAGGCAGAATGGAATAGCACCAATAATAATTAGTGTCACTGGTTACCAGTGGTGGCTGGTGAGTAAAAAAAAATGGCGAGGACGGAAGACCAATATCCTTCCTTTTACTATTAAGTGTACAATCCACTCTAACAATTATGTTGTGTGGGGGAGGGGGGGAGGGTGTTACAGGTGTCAAGGTGTTTTACCATTTGCAACTTTGGGCATTTACTAATCATTTTCATGATCAACTACATGTTTTTACAACAAATGGTAAAACACCATCTCACCTGTAACCCCCCAACTTATACTATATTAAAAACTAACCCTCTCTCTCTCTCTCTCTCAATGAGATGTCAAGCAGCTTGCTTATCAATCATGCATGTCCTATGACCCTTCCCCCTCTACTTTTAATTTGCTCTTAAAGGCACTTTCTGCGGCCTTGCAAAGTTGCTGTTTGCGCTCCATTAATGTTTGTACATCACCCCCTCAGGGGGGAATTGACACAGACGGGATTGAGTCAAGAATAGCAAGAATTGTTTGTCTCACAAAACACAGATGTCTGAAAAGAAAACTTAAAGACCCAAATGCAGAATAACTAAAGACTAGAGAACAACTGGAGATATCCATAAAATCACAAAAGTACTCAGAAGAAATTTTCCTTGAAAGCAAAACGCACATCTGTACTTCACAAGGTAGATTCAATGACTGAACAGGGTACAACCAAAAACACAGAATATATACCAACAGAAACAGGTGTAAATTATAAAGCTAACGATGTTTGGTGCAGGTGATTAATTAAGAAAGGGCCTGTTGGACACGCTGCAGCCCTCTGCTGGTGGTAGGAGTTTCCTCTCTAGCATCCAGCCCTTGACAGGACCGGGGGCGCCTCTCTCAATGTGCAGTCCAGGCTGTTTGGGATGGTTACAATGGAAAGACTTGATGAGAGACCGGTCCAGGACATGGTGGGACGAGACCCACCTCCTTCTCTAGTGGGGATACGGTGGACTGCAGGGCCCTCATCCCCCACTGGACAACTGGACAGGCACTATGACACTAGACACAGTGGGCGCGGTGATGGTATGGAAGTGAGGAGCCTCAAACTGCTGGGTATTCTTCAAGCCAGGCTGGTAGGTAATGGTGTAATTAAACTGACTGAAAAATAAGTCTTGGGTTGAGCCTCTTAGCCTCTCTGATGTACTCCAGGTTCCGGTGATCTGTCCAGGGACCTGAATCCCTGAATGAAGTGCCGATAGAAATTGACGAACCCCAGGAGACGTTGGATCTTCTTCACAGACCGGAGAGAGGTTCACTCCTTGACTGCCTGGACCTTAGCCGAGTCCATCCCTAGAGCTCCAACCGAGATGATGTGCCCAAAGAAGGCCATGGTGGAGGGAGGGAAATGGCCCTACACTATACATAGAGACGGATCTGGAGGAGTCGAACTTTGTCTGGACAGTCATCTTATAGTGAATGCTTTAACCTACACTACATACAAATCATTAGTTTATTTGATCAATAAATTAAAGTAAACGTATATGGTGACAGCAGTATTTTCAAGTGTTTTTCATTTACCTTTCAAGTGTTTCAGAATAAAATCCAAGTTCTAGCAAATTTAGTTAATGTTTCCTTAACTAACGTGTAGAAAACAAATGCATAGTTTTAGGCTTGCTAAGCTAGAGTTCTGGTAAACATTTAAGAAACACCCAAAAACGGCATCAGAAAAAACACAATAAGAGTTGATTTCATGCGATAAGTAGGCCTATTACATTTACATAATTGGAAAGTGTAATATTAGGTATTAGTCTTGTGCCTTTGGCCTTGGCCCAGTAAATTATGCTGACGAAACGAGTCAACTCTGTGGTGACTGATTGTGGAAGGGGAGAGAGGTAGGGGAGAGAGGCTACAGGTGGCCGAACCATATTTCAGTGGAGCGGTAACCGCCGTGGTAACCGACGAGGTACCTTCAATTCCTAAGTTTAAATTTGAGATTTAATGTATTAGTTTCTAGAATATAATACTTTAGTTTTCATCTTTTTTTTATCACACTGGAGAGTAATTGGGGTGGCAAGGCACTTTGTGGTGGCATTTGCTAACATGGCTGTTGTTTGTTTTGTTTGTTAGGCTGGCACACCTAGATGCACCCCGGTGTGTTGCTCTTCTCTGTCCTTACAATAGTTTCAGATCCCACCAAATATAATTTATGCTACCAAGATTGGACAATTAAACACTATTGTTTCTTAGATTCACTCTGCCTTTTTAGTACTTATTTCTGATATTATACTGTAACCTGTTCCTGAATTTAGGCTTTCTCAGCAGGCCCAGAAAGAAAATTTAACAATGCTCAAAGAAAGATCTTGCCTTCATCTTTCAAAGTGTCCTACATTACACACCATTCTTTACAATCTGAAAAAACCCAGTCATAACTGCATGCCATTCAATGGCCCATTATTCTCTAATCATCATAGAAGAGTGAAGTTTATTTTTCTCTCCAGTTATCCCCTTGAATAAAGAAGCAGACACACACATAACTTTGAACACTTCCTGTGTTAATGTATGCAGTGTGTTTGGATTCTGGATCTGAAAAGGATCATTTTCGTTTTAAAATGGTTGTTTTTGGAGGTGTGGTTAAGAGCAAAGTGTACCAGTCAAGTATACATTATTTATAGTACTCAGCTTGTGGTTGAGTAGTGTGATTAATTGGTACTGGTTAGAAAGAGTTGAAGTGTGGTTCTAAACTACTGACAAATCGTGTACTCGTTACTGAGAGGTCGCACCAGTCATTTCTCAACACAACGCAGGAAGCTGACAACTACTACACGTGTATAAATTACAACAAGTGTGTGTGTGTCAGTGTGTGTGCGCGTGTGTGTGTCAGTGTGGCCATTTCTTCTGACAGAATGAGAAAGCTTTTTATTTTCCTTCCCAGCCCCACTTCTCTTCTGGCCCCAGTCAGTCAGGGGCCAGAAGGCTCAGCGATCCGGGAGGCCTCACCAGGGGACTCCACAGGTGCCACAAATCAAACCACATTAACCTCGTGGGTCCTGCATATCTCTACTACCTCCCTCCATCCGCCCTCTCATAAAAGACTCCTCAGGCAGTCAGTGAACTTCAAGAGGCCCTCTAGATGATTTACTGACTGATGTTGAGCCACTTTCTGGTTACCTGGGGCGAATGCTTTCTCTAAGTAATCTATCGGTAAGTTCCAATGGATTTACAGGGTTTGGTCGCACTTTCACCCCGAGGCTCGTTAAACAAGTGTTTCAGTCACCATGTAATGTGAATGCAGCTGGATGGATAGTTCAGATAATTCTGTGTTTCAGATAAGAAAATATGCTTTTTAGACAGTATTTCAACAACTTAACGTTCACATACATTACATATACGATGGCTACAAACCGTAAGACTTTTTTTATGAAATAAAGTAGAAATAGATTAGAATTCTAACGTTATATTATGAAAATGCAATATTATTACATAATTTTTTACTCTTTGTCCTTGGCACATTCAGAGCAATAGCAGGATGAATTGTTGCTATGTCAGCCAATGATTCATTCTGGAAAAAGCATTTAGCTTCAAGTTTCCAGATTTGAAGCAAGGCAGACAACCCAATAAATAAACTTGATTGGGCTTGTTTAAGTGGCTATTGATGGATAGAAAGCATGCACTAAAAACACCGCCAAAATGTTAAAGTAAAAAAGGCCTTCTCCTTCTCATCTACTTCTTTCTCCGATGCCTGTTTTGAATTAGCCTGACCTCTACAGTGGACAAGGAAAACAGAGACTCACGATTTATGATAACAATGTTGTGGTTCGTAACAAGGCAACCGAAGAGCGATGGTGAGTTGTGGTTCCCCCGCCGGGGCACATAGTTGAAAGCAACAGTTTGATTAACCCCTGGTGATATGGTCGTAAGTCTGACGTGTTCTGTGGTGAAGCAACAGGGCGACTTGATTACAGAGGCCAAAGTTTGCGGGTTGCACAGCCAAGCGGTTGGGAATGAGGATCGGGGTTTGAGGTGACCACATCATTTATGTTGTCGACGTGACTGATGAGCTCCGACAGGCCGGTACAGTCTCGTTATCGGCGCAGATGTGGGTAGAGTTAACGGTAACCATATGGGATAGGCAGCCAAACAGCACATGAACTTAAAAGAGCACACACTTGAATTCCTTCTTCTCGGAACACTCAATAAACGTCCCAAATACACGCACATAGGCAGCCACGCAATCCCCTTCAGACATGTTCTCCCGGGGACCGAGAACAGTCCGCCCCGGTGTGTTGGGCTCCCTTCCTGAAATATAAAACTAGGCATGTTATTCTCACATCATCACACATCTAAATCACATGTCTCATGTTGTCCTGGACAGAAAGGACAGATGTGGAGCCTTTTTGATGGGTGGAAAAAGGACTTGGGCTAGGAGTAAGTGAAATGGAGTAATAGTCGTCTTGAGAAGAAAGTCTAAGGGAGACGGCATCATTGAGAAGGGTGCAAGACACAAGAGGCCTTATTTAGATTATTAAGACCCCCTGAACAGCATCTCAAGTAATCAGCAAAACAATGAGAGAAAAATAAGAGGAGCGAGTGAGCTAGAGTGAGTGAGAAGGACTGCTGAAGAAATGAGAACGGGAGAGAGGGTGAAAAGGAGGATTAAAAAAGTATTCAAAGACTTCAAGTTGGACTGAAGGAGACGTGGGTATTGCCTATTCTCATAAAGCCAGCAGTCTCCTCATGGCTTATGTGAAAGATTTATTCAGGTTAACCCCCAAAAGAGATCGCTATTGCTGCACTCCAAATTATGCAAGTTCATTCTCAATGGCGACTGTATCAGCAATGTGCCTTCTGCTATCATAAAAACAACAGACTCTGAGGTCAGAGCTAAAGGAATGGGTAGCAGCCTCCCCTGCTTTTTGAAGTGCAGAGCAAGCTACTACTGAATGCTCTCACCCTTTCTCCTCACACCGTTATATTCCCTGTCTTGGTAGGACAGCTGTATCTGCTTTCCCATACATCTTCAAATGTTGTCTTCTAGGACACTAACATTACAATTGTTTGCATTACATGTAACATATTTTATGCAAAAGAGAAAAGATGAGATCTAATTGTTAAAATTGTACATCACAATGAAGTAATCAAGTCTCAAGCAACTAAGCACTCTGGAAGATTGGCTTGTTTGAGAGAACTCTCCCAACACCTGCTCTGCCGAGAGAAACTGGCCCTCTGGATTGCGGATGCTTTGTGTGTATACAGGTTTTTTTTCATCATGCACCAATATTATTACAACAATATCATGCACAATCCCTGGGTCCCTGAATTGTGAGACGTTTGATCCAGTGCATGCACCAAAACATCCCTATTTCTTTTAAAATTGATCAGCCACATTTGATTGTTGAAGGACACCAAAACTTTATATCATTACGAGTCTAGATCCCTTCTAAGGGTTAAATGTATCTTTATCAAATGTGAGTTATAAATCCTTTTATAGATGTTTTAAAATGAACCGCAGCTAAGTGGTATGTTTTTATTGGTAAGTTTTAAAATCCGAATGTCACAGTTTTAGACATGTTTGGGTGTGTATTTGTACTAGAGAAATCAGTAAAATGTATACGTTAGATTACCAGCTGATCGTCCCCCCAGATAGGCATCTCAGGCCTCCAGACACCTCGGTCACTGCAAATATACAGAAACTGTGCTTGTGTCAGAAACCGTCCCAGGAAGGATGGAGGAACCAATAGGAAAAAAGGTCAAATATGAAGAGGGAGCGGGTCCCATGTGGATGGTAAAGTGCCCCCCCCCCCCCACACCAGGGACGTGCACAGACATTTTGAGGCGCTATTGCTGAAAAAAGGGACCCCCCCCCCATTTTAGGTGTCCATCAGATTAAATTTTAAAACAAAGATGAATTAAATAATAAAAACTGTATATTAGCACGTTCACATTATTCGGAACTAAAGCATATGTGTGGATATTTGTTTTGACACAGGGAATCCCATTAATTATACCATTCATCGTAAATGATCTATTTCCACAACTTCAAATGTCAGACTTTTTTTTTTTCTCTTCCACAGGGGCGGCTCAGCCAAAGAGGTCAAATGGGCTGTTGCTCGGCCAACTTTAACCCAACTCTGTGCACGTCCCTACCCCCCGCAAAGGCTTCACAGCCCAGTCCCTCTTATTCCAGGAGGACACAAGCTGCCCTGGCTGGGACTCCTAGAAATAGGTGAAATACCTCACAAAAAACAATGGTGTGTGCCTCTGAGGATCTTTGCACTAACCATTGACACTTATTAGAACTTTAATAAATGTGAAGCAACAACAAAAGTAAGAATTACTTTGCTGTATGTAATTAAAGATATTGTAGACAGAAGGATTTTTTTATCCCTTTTATCATTTTGGAATGATTAATCACTATAAAATAAAAAGTACATATTGTCATTGCAGTACAAAAAGCAAACAATTAGAACATCAATAGTCAAAAACACAACAACTTGTTTCATCCTATGAGTTAGTTATTGCTAATAAAATAACTTTGTGACTAAATTTAATGATGCCATGTTTGTAAGTGTGGTTCCATGCAGACAATATAATGTTTAATAATGTTTTGATAATGATAATGTTTTGAAAGATAATATTTCAAAATAGATCCATAACAGACACAAATTTTATTTACATGAAAAGTCTTAACATCTCAGTGAGGACCGTGTTTAAAAGGATGTATGTAGTCAAAATTAACGTGGTGTTGTTTGAATTTGTGCTAATGTGTTGATGTTGGACTAAGTTTCTGCTCCAGCTACATGACTGAGACAGGGGAGCTGAAAGGTGACAGGCCAGAGTGATAAGGTTCCCGCCTGACAGACGCTTTTTGGAAGGTTCAGGAGGGTCAAAAAGCTTCAACTTCAGAAGAGAGCTATGCATATAGTAGGTGCTACAGTATTGGCACGTTCACGATGCCTTTACTCTGTGGTAGTTGGACACTACAATGATAGTGCTGTATTGGTGACTTCTCTTTTTAAAGAGAGTGTAGACCAGAACATGTTGCCACACTCACACATTAACACTTCATAAAAAAGGTGAACATCCACTGTGATCTAAGACACCGCCTGACAAAACAGTGCGGCAATAATTTATAGCGCCATTCAAGTCTTGAAAGCCAAAGAAGGAGAATGTCCGAGCCACGGTAAAGTTTCCACTTCTGCTAACAACGGCCCCTCACCAACTGTCATGTATTGTGGAGCAGTGGCGGGGGTTGTGTAATCCCCATCAAAGTGGGCCCACGGGGAGTTGGCTATGTCAATGATTTGTCTTCCTTTGACGCAGGAAAGACTCATTATGAACATAAACACATGCAGCTGACTTTAAATAGGTTAATTAAGACTGTACCACAGCAACAGATGATGGTGGGAAAGCAGCTATCAAGCTAATTAAAATGCTTATGGCTCTCCATTTGCCAGCCTAATCATGCCACCATCTTTGGTTTGTACGGTCTTCCTCTGACCTACCGTAAGAAAAGATGAGCTCTTCATCAAGCTCTTGTTATGTTAGGAAAAAGGATATGCGTGACTGCAATGAAACCATGTACAGGCAAACATCTCGGTCACGATCAATACTGTAAAACGTTTTTGGGGCATTTTAATTTATTCAACACTTAACATGGTTCTAATAGGATTGTTAACCATGAACTAACCATGATTGGAATAGATTTAGTCGGTTCGGGTCCAGTCATAATGCAGAAATAATTATAGTACTGTGTAATTTAAAATGTCATAAGTAGCCATTAAAATGTTCGTTATGGTGTATGTTATATTTCTAATGATTTATCATCATCGATGGGCATTGTTTAAGGTAAATGGGGTAACAGCACATATTGTTACAATTTAGAAGTAATTGAAGCGCCATTAGCTTCTGGTTACATATACACTAGCACATGTGTATTTATCAGAATTTTAAATTATATATATATATATATCAGAATTGAAAATTGAAACTACTATGCTGTCGTGAAGGGTATGAGAAATGCCTCTTTTTAGTATATTTTTAAACAATTTCTACAGCCATCTATCAAAAACCATTTGATTTAATTGAATTGGCTGCAATCTTGTAACAATTTCATTGATACAATAATGTCATCAAAGCGTGAATGCCAAGCTGGATCATACAAGAGTCCAAAAGACCCACTTTGGCTGTATACCAATAAGGCCAGTGTTTCAAAGTAATTTCCTTTGTAGTCAAACCGGTCACAGCAACTTGGAAATTCTGTCAGCCAAAGATCGCATTGTTTTTTGTTTGATACCGTGGGACTTTACACTTACCCAGGTGTTATAAGATCTAACAACGTGGAAAACATCCATGGCCCAACCATGATTAATAACGGGCCAGAATCAAGTATACCTATAGAACATATGCATTTGATGTCGTCTTTTATCCACGAGCCTTATCATGTGTGAGCAGTGTCATGTGTGCACACACTTCTAGCATAAGTGAACCAGATGGGATGAGAACACTCAACCCTGCCATCAGAACTACACAGCATACTCCTACTGGAGCCATTTACAGAAGACAAGGATTGCTGAGCGCTGGCCTCTGGTGGTATCTCTCAGATCGCGTCAAATGTAGAAACCTGGTCATGGTTGCCTTCAACAGTACGTGGGTCTTTGTACGTGCCGCATCTCCTTTACTCTACCTTTCCTTTGTGGAATTCTGAACCCCCTTTCTTCTCCTATGTCCCCTGACAGCCTAGCACAGGCTGTGGTAAACAATGTTCAGTACATTGTGGAGCAACAAGGGAATGAAGGACTGTAAGAAATAAACATGTTTCACAAACATGGCTCGTCAGTTGGGAGGGGAATTGCAAAGTTAAAAATGATGTAATTTTGTTATTTTAAAGGCACACATTTTTTCAAGTGTTGGGCTTATTTTGTAAAACATAAATAAGCCACAAGTAAACAATTTCTTCAGTGAGATGGCTAGACATACCGTACAGTGCGAGGTTAGCTAGTCAACCTTGGGGGCCCATCTTCAGCTTTGCTGAATGCCATCTGAAGGACATTAAGCAGCTGATTCATAGAAGAATAAATAACAGCCATGACAATACATTTGACTACCAGGGAAATCATGTTTTCCAAAACTCCAGCAAGCCTTTCATTATGTGAGGGCTGCATACTGCATTAACTACAAAACAGTTGCTCTGTTGTAACTGTAGATACATTTAATGTTTTTTTATATTGAACAGTCATCTTTTCAGAAATTCAAAATAAAAGTGATTGCTCTAAGCTCAGTGGAAAACAGCATCAAAAATCAATTATGTGGAAACAGTGAAGAAACTGTTGGGCTGTCCAAATGACATCTTGTTGTAATCTTATTCAAACCCTGGTCTAATCAGTTTGAGGGATGACGGCAGTAGGAAAATAGCTGTGGTGGTCAGACAAACCCATAGCATGGCTGCTATTAACACAAGGAGCAATGCTTTGGCAGTGGTCACCACAGTTAGAGAGTAATGTGCTGATAGGATACAGGAGTGTCGTGACTTCATATAACTGACTCATGAGGTGTTCATGGGCAAATTCGTTGGTGGGAAAATAATCTTGGTAGCAAGGAAATCAACAGCAAACGTCTTAAAGTTTACGTTTCTGTTGCTACACATCATGACAATGATATTGGATAAGAGCCTTAGAAATCTGCTGACTAGTTTTGCGAAACGTAGACCAAAATGGTGTGTTTACAGTAAATTCCCTCAGCCCCATAAATATGTTCAAAAACAACATCACAGGGACATCAAATAAATGTATACCCCATTTATGCTTCTCATTAGTCATGCATTCCTTCCAAAATAAGCTGTTATTTACAGCGTGTTCACTGCTGCAACTTCAGATGTGGCTGAAGGCTCAGCTGGAGCCTATGGTCCATAACTACGGCCGCCGACGTCGTTGCAAGAGGGTAAGATTTATCACAGAAAAGTAATTAACCCCGACTTACCATGCATAAGCGGTCCCAAATCTACCATATTAATCATGGTAATCAGATTCTGTTTTCCTCTGAATGCAGGCTTTTGTTTTATTTACTGTGCCTTTAACCTCTGTAATTAATTTTTGCATGAAATTCTCATTGTAAAATTCCTCTCGACATGCCCTATTTCACTTGCAAATAATTGTCTGGGTGTCGGGCTGCACGACAGCTTTTCATCAGAGAAAACAGTCGTTCGTGGCTGTCTTTGTCTTTCCCTCCAAAACCCTTCTCTTGATATGCATATAATTATGAGCTTCAATCACTTGAAGTTTGGGGAAATCATTGCAAGTGATGAGGGTTAATGTGAGTCAGGTAAGGATGAGCACAAACAAAAAAGGATCCTCTCTGAATTGGCTGGCCCATATGTTATTTTTCAGCCCGACAAAGGGTCTTTGGATTAATGAGATACAAAGTCATTACGCTTGTTGCTCCCAGAACTATTTTAATAAGGGGACACTGAGCACCACGTCATCGTAGGTTGGATGTTAACACTGGATGTTGAAAAGAAAGGAAAATTAGAGAGAAATAAGTAAGTGGGGAGAAAGACAGGGAGTGTTACCGAAAAATGTCACATAGCTGAATTTGAATTGCCTGCAAAAATGTCATTTGACGTCCCCTGGAAGGTTTTGTTATTCTGATGGTGGTGTGTCACCTCCGGGCAGGATGGGCCTCGTGTGTTGGATGTCTCATGATAATGGAGCTCAGGCTGAAGAGAGAGAGAAATGGAACAGAGGGAGCTAACAGAGAGTGTCAAAAACAAAATGTCTTTTAAACGACGGATGCTTAGCTAATGTTCTTGCAAAAAGGGCATATGTAACCACCATCATATAAATGAAAAATGCAAATGTAGATGACATTTAGCCATATGCAATACATTTAAAAGATCTTCATGCAATACATTTATTACTAAATAATGAATATGTCAACATTAGATTGGTTTTCTTTTTTTCAGGGGCAATGATAATTTTTTACAAACTGTCGCCGGCATGGGCTATCAAGCATTTGGCCTACTTCTAATAATTATATCTTCTAATAATTATATCTTTATAAGAAACAATGAACATCAATGCAGTCTTAGTATTTTGTGGCAGCATGTAGCCTTTTTGTTTACATTCAGTGAGCCCAGTAGTATTCGTCACAAAGTAGCTGAAATGTGTGACAACCGCTAAGGTTTTTCCTTGTTGAACATTGGCACATGTATGTATGCAAGATGTATGCAAACAGACCGGAGTGTTTCATCATGTTATATTGCAAAGTTATCATTGAGTCCCTAGCTTTTGTTCATATGCATCTTTGAAGACGGAAGAACAAAGCGACTCGAGTTCTTCACCTTCTAATAAGGTAATGCATGCTCCAAAAAAGCATCTCTCGTCTACCATTGAATTAATTTGCTAGTATCTCAAGCCTGAAGGACCATTTAGCAAATCCTCTTCTGATTCTAAGTAGCTCCTTAATGCATTGGCCCTTCTTGGTACGGCCATTTTCAATTAATCCCTTTGCATTATGCATGATTACATTAAACAATCCAATGAATTGATATGGAGTCCCTGGCTAAGGGAACACTCTGTTAATGGATATGAAATGGAGTTATACCACTCCGGGATGAATTCATTGTTTCAATTAGTGTTCCGGTGGAATGAGGCTAGTCTTCTTGCCATTGACTTCCATTCAGACGGTTTTTCTCTTGAATTTCTGGTTGTGTACTGTAGCTGGGTGGTAGTATTAAGTTATCGTCACAATTATACAACATCCACTGAAGATTTAAAATACTAGTAACATCTCTACACAATTGTAATACACCTAAAGAAATGCACTTGGATGTGACAAAGTGCAAAACAACAATCCAGCTATAAAACAACTATTGTATTTCGGTATCAAACTCGTATGGCAAGAGCAGAATTAGACCATTGAAGATGGCCCATACAGAACAGAAAAACATCACACAAAGTATACTGAATCGTTATCGAAGTTTAAAAATATACTATGCCCCCCTACCTGCTTGATTTGATGTCAAGACATTGGCCACAAGTGCTATGCTCTACTGGCGGCACTACTCGGGAACATCCAGAAAAAAAAACAAGTTGGTTTGTGTCATTTATTTCTTTTACACATTCTGCGTTGTGGCTTGACATTATGAGAGGACTGATGCAGCTTGTATGGCACAGGTGGGTATTGACACAACGTTTTTAACATAGCTCAATGACAAGCCCTGGCTGTCCTCAAGCTGGCTAGTGCACTCACACTGGGCGTCTAGGGGGCGTTGTCTTGGTTACCAAGGGTAGCATCATTAGTATGTACCAGAACTCATTATTATAGGGACTGAGAACAGAACGGAAAGAAATAAATGAGTGCTAAAAATGAGGGAGACGGAGAGAGAAAGAGAGAGCGAGATAAAGTCAGGTAATAATGGGAATAGACTATCGAAAATGGGGGGGGGGGGGTAAAGTGAGATAAGGGAATTGGTTAAGGCACGAAAAAGACATATTATAGAAATAATAAGGGAACAATAGAAAGAGTGATATTTAAAGAAAGAGAGAGAGCGAGAGAGAGAGAATGACAGTCAGCACTGGCCTAACAATCACAGTCACTGTGCCCCAGGCCCTCCAGCCATCTCACCTCTCATTACATCAGTAGGCAACGTCTCTTGCTCTCCTCCAAGCTATTAAGAGACACAACTGACAGGAGACCTGACAGTCCCGATCTAGAAGCATCATGTAAGAAACACTTTTAAGGTTGGCTCCTACAAAGCTTATAAAAAATATATGCGCTTATATGTTTCCCTCATATCATATGACACACAGCCAACTCCATTGCTCTATGAAATGTTGAGGATGCTCACATTTCACTGTATGTTTCAACATATGTTTGACACTGACTTCTTATAAAAGTTTAGATGACTATTCTGATGAACAGACACACATCCACACACACACACACACACACACTTGCCCTAAAGGCAGGAATGATCAAGCCAGTGAGTAGAAAATAGAGGCACAGAGCTGAGAGTTGAGCAGAGCAGTGCTTGGGGTGTGAGTCTGAGCCTCTGGTCCAGAAACAAACATGCATGAATGGTATAGCCCCCACCCAAGTTCAAAAGCTGGTCAACCCTGACAGGCTAGTTTTAGGCTTCCTACTTTATGGGCTAGGAGAAGTTATTAGTAAATCATGTCAATTGCTTCAGTGAACAATTATGACCCTCTTGCCCTGGAGAGAAGCAAAGTAGAAAACGTTGATTTGGGCTTGACAGAAGCATTTCCACGTTACTGAAGTAGGACAGTGAGGCAGAGAGGGAAATGTCGATCTGAGGTAAAAGTGAGGTTTAATTTTTTTTTTATCTTGTCCATATCAGCCGCCAATCTCCCATCCATCCATCTAGGGCTTTAATGATCTGTCGGTTTTCATCTCTCGGTTCGTCCATCTGCCTTGACACAGAATGACTCACTTGTTTATACAATAGGCTGATTCATGGCACTGAATATGACTGAGTGTGTCCACATGACTGGCTCACGGAGGTAGCTGACAGCACACAATGTATCTGATCAACAATATCAGGCTTGTGTTTGTGTTGACACGACTTTCTGTGCAACTGAATACTGAGATGCTGGGGAGAACAGAGAAAAGACACAAGCACGGAGACGCTTCCATGTTTTTAATATCCCATAGCACTCAAAACAAACAACACTCACCCAACAGTGACATGACACAACGAATCAACAGCGGGCAAAGGCAAATACAGAGCTTAACTTGCAAACAAACAGGTGAAATCAGTAATCACAACTAAACAAGTGAATCAATTGAGCATAACGAGGAGCACTTGGTGAGCTCCCCAGGACACTTTGATGCACCCAACTCATGATACATTAAACACGTCTTGGGATTAAACTAATTCACGTCTACACCATCCAAACTTTTGATTCAACTGGAGCTTGGTGATAGCCCTGTATCTGCCCACTGTGATACAAAAAATGTACTGTCAAAAGGCAGAATTAATAGTTAAATATTCTTTGGAGGCGCACACCTTCATGGGAACCTTCTGTTTTAAACTGTATAAGTAATAATGATAACGTTAATAATGGAATTAAATGGGCCTGCAGGACCTCTGTTTGATTGTCTGTAATTAATTCTGCGGCGTTAGCTATTGTTCTACCTAATGAAAAGAAAGATGACAGTGAAGAGGCATAGGCACGGAATAGATTAATAGATCACAGCAAGTTGAACTCAATTTTGAAAGTCTTAATGAGCTGTCAGTTTGGGTCTCACACTCAGTATGAGTGAGTTTTAACTTTTGAATTTTGTCAGAGGGTTGAGCACACCAAGGGGAGGAGGAAAATAATAAAGAAATAAAGTCACAATAAAATAATAAAAAAATACCATTGAGAGCTCACGGTTATTAGGAGAACATTGTAGTTTTCAATGATTAAGACAGCGAGCAGTTAAGGAAGTTATTAATCTTAGACTTGTTTTTGCCTCTTCGTCATCGAAGCAGAAGTACATTTTACTGAATTGCTTTTTATTGATTGTGTTGGCAGATCTACATAAGAAAATGGGTTAGATTAATAATGTTTGTGCTTAGTCATAAGAAAGAGAAAAGAAAGTCACTTAGGGTTACAGTACTTTACATAACAAACGTAATGGAATCTATTTTACTAGCTTTTTACGAGTTTTATTTTGATTCCATCTCCATCAGACTTGGAAAAGACTGAAATGTTAACTATAATCAAAGTATTTCAAAGTGCTTGTTCAAAAATGCGCCTTTTTATTAAGGAGCTAATAGTAAACACGTTAAAGCAATTATTTATCGGAATCAAGTCCTCAGGTTATGCCTGGTTATTTCTGTAGAGTACTGGTCTAAAAACTTTGTTAAAAAACTTTGTTAAAAAACATAACAAGATTATGGTCATATGGGCATGTAAAATGTTTATAAAAAGATGCCACATTCATATTATATACACACACACACCCACACACACACACACACACATATATATATATATATATACACACACACACACACACACATACGTACACACTGTATAAATATATATATATATTAAATGTTTATATATTTTTTTCTTTTCTTTTTTATATATATAATATTATGAATGTGGCCTCTTTTTATAAACATTTTACATGCTCTCTGTGATTACTACGCGATTGACCCTACAGGACCTTGAAACCTACAGCATGTTCATAATATGTGGAATCTGTTTTGAGTCGTATGATCTTCTTTACTAAGGGAATGCCTTTGATGTGACTCATCAGGTACCCGTTTGGATGTTTGATTCACTGACTCAAAGGTTTGACCTTCAAGCCACTGTCTGTAAACCACAGTCTACTTTTAAGCGGCTGCTGTGTAAAATGAGAAGTCACCTCAGACAAGGGCACGGGGGTAAGCACATCATTTATGTAATGTAATTTATCCCAGTCGTGGCTTGGCTGGGCCTAATTAAACCAAGAGCTCTCTACGGGAGGCTAAAGGTTGAGGATTGGCTCTCCTCTCATCCCCGGAGATAACGGGGAAATCTCCATGTCGAACGAGTCTGAACACCTCAGCCAACACTTATCTTAACTATGCCTCCAGATTGTTGTCCGATATCTCCCATCTCTAGGAGGTCCAGCTTTACTTCAGCTGGTCTTTCCAAATTCTCTGCAACAATCTCTTGCAGATCTTTTTATATCTCCTTATGATTATACTTCCTGCTGTACCCTACAATTTAGTAATTTTAATATGATCCCATGCTGATATTTGTGATGACAAAGTCTCAATATAAAAGTCGCATTAGCACCAAGCATGGTAGATGTATTCAACTGTTCAACTGAGTGAACTATTTTACTTCCTTGAAATTAGAAATGTAGGCTTTGACCTACTACTGAACACACTTCTTCAGCTGTCTTCTGACTTGTATATTTGGAAGGTGCAGTATGTGTGAACTTCAATTTTGACTTGGTCTACTAAGTGCAGCCTCTTTGTCAACATAATTAGTATGCCAACAAGTTCACTGAGATAGGTTGGGACTAGCAAAGTGCAAAATCATGGTTTTATTACTTAGCAAACATGCAGCATGCATGGAGAATTAAACACAGTCTGAGTGAAGGATGTGTCACCCCTGGTTATTATGTGCCAAATAATGAACAATGTATTCTTGAGTGCAAGCAAGTAGGAGTGGCTCTGAGTGGACTCAGTACCCACACGATTTCACAGAGCAACGTCATCAGCAACAAACACAGCCAAAGATTTCCTTCATCTCCTCGTGATGTAGAGATGTAAAGCACTCACAGAAAGTTATTTTTTAAGACCAACTCTGTTGCCATTAAGCTTTTTTAGGACTTGGCTGACTTGGATATCATAATCACGCAAGTAACTTCAGCTTCCTGAATCAGATGCACTTTTCTAGTGGACAGAGCCTAATTAGAGACTTACTTTTTAGAAATGTGACAATTGTCGATGCTCAAGAAATAAATTTGTGTAGACATTCTCCCAATTATAACCATGATCGGCTGCATGAATTGCTTGAGGTACCAGTCTCTCTCAAATTCCAGCATTGAAGACTTTCATTCCCACACACTTTAGCTGGCCATTTGAGTGACACTAGCTTGTTTGAAAAGCATTTCTGGCATTTTCTCTGTGATAGAATAACAGCCTCAAACACTCTGCACAGGTGAACAGGCACTAGGTGTTCCTTTTTACCCCTCAGGCTATCAGAGCCAGTCATCTGGAGGCATTTTTTAAACGAGTGTACTGAAGTGTAGCCAGCCAAAGAGGGCATGCTCTTTTGTGTTTAGGCCAGATCTGTAACAAACCGGACAATTAGCCCAGTCTGTGAAGGAGATTAGTGTTTTTGGCCCAGGGGATTACTTGAGCCAATAATTGCGATTGGCAGCCGGTGGGCAAGAACGTTTTTTGTAATCCTTTTGGATTATCCACTGTAGAAATCATTTTCCAGCCACCTAGAGGGACGCCAGGAAACAATTTGGGCTGTCTAATCTTCACCTAGACATTCTGAAAGTTTGTCTTGGGAGGGCAGCTTGTTTTTCATTATAGGACAGATCACAGCACAGTTCAAATGCAAAAAAAACATCACAGCTTAAGTGTGACATGACACGAAGATATGAATATTTAATAAACGATTGAACAATTCAGGGTCTATGACTATTATCGCAAATTGAAAGATTACCCCCTTTGTCCTCACTGCCAGGATACGGCCCTGTTACCTCCCCCACCTCCACCCTCCCCCTTCCCTCAACCCCCAGCTCTCGACCACTCTACACGTCCACTCTGTCTCCTGCTTCACCTCCCACCCCCCCACCTGCAACCTCCACCTTATACCTCACAACAAACCAGGTGAGGAGTGAACTCAGAAGGTGTAAGGCAAAGAAGGCGGCGGGCCCAGATGGCATCAGCTC
>JAVQIZ010094831.1:0-28233 GCA_036023535.2 Galaxias brevipinnis | reverse complement strand
TCCCTCCACCTTCCCTTCCACCCTCCTCTCCACCTTCCCCTACACCCACCCTCCCTGCATCCTGTCCACCCCTCCCTGCATCCTGTGATGGCCTGTCCACCCTGTCCCTGTAGTCCAGCCCCACATCAGCCAGCTACGCAACGTGACGGCGGTGGAGGGCAGCGCCGCCATGATCTCCTGCGTGGCCGAGGGAGAGCCCCTCCCTGAGATCTCCTGGAGGAGGGCCAGTGACGGGCAGAGCTTCGCCGACGGGGACAAGGTAAACACCAACTTCTGAGCGCCTTCATTTACCAACAAGAACCTCTGATTGCTGCTTCAGCCAGGGAACAATGGGGAACGAGTGGCACTGATTGTGTGGTCATTATTTCAAATGGCATAGCAGTAATAATAATAATAATAACACATGGGATTTATAAGCGCCTTTCTGTGTGCTCAGAGACACAGTACAAAGGGAGAAGCACGGGTACGCGCTAGACGACAGTGGTACACGTCTCTGACCAGAGGCCAGCAACCACAGCAGAGCTTTACTTTCTATTTGTCTGGCTCTTCTTAAAGGATAGAAGCTTCTACAAGTCATTACTGAGGAGCCGAAGGAGAGCGTATTACCTTCCATGCCAAAGTTACACGTGCTTCCATCACTCTCTCCACTGTATAGAGGTGATGCAGTTAGAGAGCCACTCCAAACAAAGATGGCTGACAGGCTAGCTTTGAAAAAGGTCACCGTGGAGATAAATGAAGGGGTGCATTGGCCTGAACTGCTCTGGTGGATAAATCACAGTTTGGAAATGAGAGTAAATGCCTTTCTCACTGCAGCAAATGCAATTATGGAAATGTGAGTGCAACAGCAACACACCTAAACGCAGAGAAAAACAAACGGTTGTAGCGTAGCTTTGTGATGAATGGCTGCAGTCACTGAGCTGTAAAGCAGCAGCTTCCTCTCTCTATTTGCACGCTGATCTCCATAGCCAAAGCAGGCTTTTCTTAGGAAGCATCGAGCCCAGCAGGGCTACTTTACACTGGGGCAAATGTAGCATAGCTTCCTTTACACAAATTGGATGACGGCTGAAGAATGTGGATAAACAGCAACAGACAGCCCATTTCACTTTGATTTTTTTTTACTGAAGGCAAACCTAAATTTAAACAACTTTAATCAGCTTTAATTAGCTTGTTAACTTTTCAAAGAGTAAAAAACAGGCTACTGTTTAAGGGGGAATTACACCATTTTATATTTTAGTAAGCTACTCTTCTGTAATACCTGTACTTGGGTTTGTAAGCTCCTGCAGAGAAAGAAAAATGTCCAGTCCTTTGTCTGTCTTTGTGTCATGTCTGTCTGTTTCACCAACCCCTCTATCAGGTGTTCTCTGCTGTACCCCCTCTCTGTCTATATCTGTCCATCGAGTGTGTGTGTGTGTGTGTGTGTTTTGTTTGTGTATGCACTTTCATGTGCAAGCTTTGCTGGTGTGGCCTTGGCTTTCCTGTATGGTTGTGTCTTTGTGTGTAGCAGCGGTGTCAGTGTGAGCTCCTGTCTCTGTCTCTCTCCCCTGAGCTGCATATCAAGCAGGCTGGGCTTTGGGCTGCCATTTCCTAGACAGCCACTCTGTCAGCCAGGGCGGCCGTGGAGGAGGAGGAGCAGGGATCATCAGCACGGCCCTCCTCCATCATCTCCATTTCCATCTTTCCATTTAGTCCAAAGACAATGCCCCCCATCATCTCTGCTGCTGGTTGAATTAGACTAGAGACCAGGTGGGAAGTGGCGAGTAGAATCAGCAGACCCAGTTTGCCCCCAGCTGATAGTGCAAACGTTATATGGTGATAACGGTTCAGTCCAGTCCAGTCTGGTGCAGAGGGGGACTCCCGGGGATTAGACACTTAATGAGTATTAACAGAGTCCACGTTAAAGGAGGCTGGCCATGCATCGATTAACCTGGCAGATCTATGGAGTAGGGGGCTACACACACTCTCACACACACACACACAAACGCATAGGTACACACACATAGACATACACACACACACATACACACGCATAGGTACACACACATAGACATACACACACACACACACAAACGCATAGGTACACACACATAGACATACACACACACACATACACATGCACGTTTAGTTAGGGTTACAGGGAGCACTTTGTTCTGGGTTTTCTGTGGACAAGCCCCCTGTGTCTTTAACCATTCCAATTGCTCTGCTAACTGTTACAGTGGAAGACTGGCTAACAAAGTGGTTTGTGTAAAGTGTTTGATCCTTGTGTGTGTGTGTGTGTGTGTGTGTGTGTGTGTGTGTGTGTGTGTGTGTGTGTGTGTGTGTGTGTTTGTGCGCAGAGCCAGGATGGGCGTGTGGAGGTGCGAGGCCGCCATGGGAAGTCCATGCTGACTATCAGTGGAGTGAAGCTGGAGGACTGGGGCCGCTTTGACTGTGAAGCCCTCAGCCGCATCGGGGGCCATCAGAAGAGCATGTTCCTGGACATCGAGTGTGAGGGAACACACACTCCCATTCTGCTGTATATACTTTAGAAACTCACTCTCGCACACACACACACACACACACACACGCACACAAACACTTCCATTCTATTGTATATGCTGTGGAAACTCACTCTCTCATACACACGCACATTCTGCTGTATATATTGTGGAAACCCACTGTCTCACAAACATAGTAGGTGTTTGAAATGCAAATGAATCAAGGATACACATAAAAATGCCTAGACACTGTAGCTCAGTGGGGCACACAAAGAGCACCAGCAAAGTGCTGAAGTGGGCTAATGCTAGAGTGCTGTGGCCTGTGATTTCCTTTGGAGGAAACGTGATGAATGAAAACAGGCATGCATGGCCTCTGGAAAGGCTAATTAGTGAGAGGATCTCCAGCTACACACACACACACACACATACACGCACAGCTCCTCTCCTCATCAACTAACTAACTAGTTTCTCAAGTACCATGGCTTAATGAGATTCCAACAAAGCAAAGCCATTTTGGGAATTTTCAAGAAGCCTCTCCCTGCCCAAGTTCATTAAAGCACCACTGCATAGCTTCTTTCCTGTTGGTTAATTAACCACAACAGGTAAACAAACTTCAATGTTAGGCTCTTATCTAAAGTGCTTTTGTCCACTGAATGAGTTTTATGGTAACAAGCAGATGTAGCCAGCTGCTGCTGGCTCTGGGTCTGTGTTGACTGACCAGACCAGACAGCATCCTCAGTAGAAAGGTGATCCCATAACTATGAAAGGGACAGGCACCACTGACAGTGTCTGCTTGAACTAAAGCCGAGCTGAACGTTTCGAGGCTTACAAGACCACCACACACACACACACACACACACACACACACACACACACACACACATCCTCATACAGTGGACGTTCACCTTCCACCTTCCTCCACCTCTATCCTTCGTCCTTTTGTCTCAGAAATCTCCTTAAGTTCCTATGGGAGTCAAGGTGACATAAAACACACCTGCTCTGCTACCACCCTGCCATCCGTTTGGAGCGAACCTTAAGTGTACAAGAGAAGACACCCTTCTAGGGGAGTCAGCCGGCAGCCTAGAACTAATGAGCTCATTTATTAAGTGACTACAGTGGCAGGCAGGCAAAAGCATGTCCTCGTCTGTGATGGAGAGCCAGCCATCAATCTCCTTAATGGAGTCCTGCAAGAGAGCATGAACCGGCCCGCTGCGCATCCTGCCTCTAGTGCTGCAGAGGAACTGTGAGCGGCCCGTTCCCCGGCCCACTGAGCGGCACTGTGCCTATGGAGAACAGGCTGACCCAACACAACTCAACACAATGACTCATCTCCGCCAACGCTTTTACTTAACATAAAAGGACGTTCAAGTAATCAACAGTGCTGTCCATTGAGTCATCACATGCGAAAGACATAACAAAGGACATCTGAAGTGTATGAAGAAAAGGATAATACTTTTTATGCAAAAGAGCAGCAGTTTATGAATAGATTTATGTGGTAGGCTGAGAGTGTCCCATCAAATTGTGTCTTTTGTTCACCTTAACACTTCAATTTGCTCAGCTTTAATTAAAAAAGCGTTTTTTTCCTTAAGGATAAACACTAACAAGCCTTTTCTCCACTTTGATCCTTCAGCTACAGCTTCACCTTTAATAAGCTGACTTTGAACAAATTCAACAACACTGTTACTTAGTCTTTTACATAATGCTGCTTTTGCTCGAGGTAAGAGGCTAGGGTATGATAATGAGCTGTTGGCCGCGTGCTTTTCACAGACATGCCCAAGTTCCAGACCAACCGCACCATCTTCTACTCCTGGGAGGGCAACCCGGTGAACATCAGCTGTGAGGTCCGCTCCAACCCACCGGCCACCATGCTGTGGAGAAGGGAACGCTTCACCATCTCTGCTGAGGGCACAGCCAACACCCGGCTCTACAGCACAGAGGGACGCTCCCTGCTGGAGGTGAGCCCCCACACTCAAAACAAACACCCCTATCAGAGCAGGCCTCTGTCACCCAGGGAGAAAGGAATGGACCGGAACGGCTTTGTGTGTCTAAGAGTGAAAGTCTGTTAAGACTCAACATGCGCTTTCACCATGGCTAAGAGGCAGCTGAATAATCTATTGTGCTCATGAACAGAGAACCAGCAGTGATTATGTGAGAATGTGTAATGTCATTTGTCTCTTGTCTCTGGCTCCGTTTCCCAGGTAACCCCTGTGTCGGACAGAGACTTCGGTCGCTACAACTGCACCGCCCGCAACAACATCGGAGTACGCTACCAGGAGTTCATACTGGCTCAGGCAGGTAAGGCCTGAGTTTACACACACACACACACACACACACACACACACACACACACACACACACCACGCAAACACACACACACACACACACACACACACACACACACACACACACACACACACACCTGAGAGAGCAACATTGTTGACACTACTAAAGTTCATGTGGTTTAAGGCGTTCACTAACAGTGTTGGCCTCCTCTTTCTAATATAGAACCTCTCTATCTCCGAGTGTTGATTCTTATTTGTTGCTCTCCGTTATAAAGTCCGAGGGCTCTCCCAACCCCTACACAGCCTAACCTAATCTCAGATAGTGCGTTCTGATTTACCACGGCCATTACTATTTAGCAAAGTACCCCTCATTTACGGGAACAGAGAAATGTGCAGCGACGCAGTCTAATTCTCTTCAGTGCAGATTGAAGTTCTTTGATTCCACAGTGGAATACTGAACAGAGCACTGACTTACTCTGCAGCAATCAGTGGGCTGTTCCATTGGTTGAGGCAGCAGCAGCAGCAGCAGCAGCAGTCTAATGCAGCCGGGATGATGATTGGAATCCAGGTGGAGGCGTCTAAAACCCATCAGTCCGTCTCCCACGGAAACGGAGGTGTTTTTAAAGCAGATCATTAAAGCAGCCTGAACACCCCTGACACACACGACCAGCTGACAGACAGCCTGTTGCTTGGCAAAGGGACCTTTCTCAGAGTACACTGTCAGATAGGTACAGTACATTCCACCTTCAGTTCGCCCTACTCACTGTAAGGTGAGACTGACATTAAAGATGGTCTATCATTTGAGCTTTGTAACATTCACAGTCACATTACCTTTAAAAGGGGTTATATCTGTGGGTGCGTGTGTTTGTATGTGTGGGTTTGTGTGTGTGTGTGTGGGTGGGTGGGTGGGTGTGTGTGTGTGTGTGTGTTTGTGTGTCAGAATTGTGTGTGTGTGTGTGTGTGTGTGTGTGTGTTTGCCCTGCAATGCCCGCGCAAGAATATATGAATCCATCTCTATCTAAAAGAGAGAAGCACTTGGATTGAAAGGCTATTCTTTCCTTTACCCTCACCCTGTAGCTGTACTAGATTAAAGAAAAGTACTTCTTTCCTTGAAGAATTGAATTGACCTATTACAAATACAATATCCGTGACCATCTGAACCATATCTGGAAAAGGCAGTGGGTTATTACATGTGCCTGCTGTTGCTCTAAAGCCCTTTGAATGTTGCGGTAGATGTGGGCTCTGACCTTGCTGTGTTAATGTGCTGCTGTTCCCAGACGTGCCCTCTAACCCCTACGCGGTGCGCCTGTCGGCTGTGTCCCAGCGCCTGGCCACCGTCACCTTCATGAAGCCCGACTCCCACGGAGGCGTCCCCATCGGTCACTACCTGGTCCACTACAGGGAGGTGGGCTCGTCCCAGTGGAGGGACGCCCAGTCCCACGGAGTGCAGAGTGAGTTCTCCTCCCCCTCTGTTTCACTAGCCCAACTAGCGGCTAGCGCTGAGCTCATCAGGCTAACGGAAATCACTGGCCATTGAAGCAGCTCTATTGTGAATATCAGAATGACTCAGCGAGCACAATCTGACTGAGAAGAGGAGAAGGCGCTTTTGAGCAACAGACCTGGAGAGAGAGACAAGGTTAGAGCTATGGTTAGTAAGAAAAGGACGTTTTGAGGAACAATTGTGCTTAAGCTATAAAGGTCCTTTATTTAGGAAATGTTGAGAAAATGTTCTTATGTTTTGATACCAAAACCTGATCAATGATCGACCACTACCCTTACAGAATGATCGAATTTGGCTGCAGCAGTGTGTGGTCATGGCTAGTACAAGAGAAGGAAGATGGTCCTCTGCTTTGAAGCTGAAGTGCTTTACCAAGTCCCTTTACCAGCCACACATTGACAGAACCCAAACAGAACCCCCAATACTTCACAGCAGCGACTCACTGGTGAACATCGTCTGGTGCCCCTGACACTTCCCCCGTCACCCCAGCAGAGAGGAGGGGTATGGACATATGCAGATTGTGGCAGTGTAAGGACTGTGAGAGAACACTAGACATGAAACCGCCGCCATCAGTATCACAGGCAGCGAGAAATAGACATGATTTACCTTCTCAGAATGCAGGGCATTTTCTCTATGGAAAATACACAGTGATGAATGATTCATGACTTGCAGGCTTGTTTTGCTGTGTTTTTCTAATGAAATTAAGAAATTACATGCTTTTGCTTTTTGTCCATTAGGGCTGCTTAAGCAATATTTTCCAGTCAGAATGGTGTTTTGGTTGACACAATTAGCTTAGACCGAAAACAATTTCTAGGACATGTGGCATTTTGTTAAACTTTATCCAAATGATGCAGCTTTGCTTAGAGTCTAAAGATGAAAATAAAACAAACGAGTAAACAAACCAACAACACATTCAGCTCTTCTCCTGGTGGACAGTCAGATGAATGTATAGATGTGTGCTCCAGTCTCCGCCCTGCTTGAACCTGAGATCAGTGAGTTCTGTGTGCAGCAGGCTAAGGATCACCTGGTGCTGCTGTCTGTTAACCCCCTTCAGCCGGCCTTATCGACCTTTCCTAGTCAAGCTTAGCCACTTGATCTGCTTAGTGATCCTTTAAAGCATCTGCTCCATGGTGCTCTCTCCCTACCTCCTCCTCCTGCGCCATGGCTGGCTTTGGGAGCGAGAGGGAGTGGAGAGGGCTGGGTCTCCACTTCTCATCTCCTGCTACACAATTCCAAATTGATTTTCCGAGGCTCTGGGAGGAGAGCACGCGTGCTCTAAAGAGAGCTCAGAGGACGGACAGTAGACGATAAGCAGCTCTGACAAACCTGAAGGGCTTATCGCCAGTATCCCTCATTTTAGAGTCAATTATAATATGGGCTGGGAGCCGGGTGAATACTAAACAGCAGGTAGCACTTAGGCCCAGAGAACAAAGTGACACCAATAACAGGAGGGCGCAGGCGACTGGAAAGAGGGAGTAAGATGTGTGCATTCATTACATGCATGCGAGCACCTACAGTTAAAGATAAAAGAATACCAAAAGTAATGCAGTTGGGGCGGATTTGAATGGAAATGCATTTGTGTAGAATGTTTGTGTTTTCTAAGGGCAGAAGTGAACCAGTAACAGTGAGGGTCCGGTCATTAGTATGTATGATGAGACGGTGAATTCAATTACACAACACACTACGATCTCCACAATAACCAAGAGGAAACAGAAGAGTGGAAAGTATTCAAGAGTTTGTCTTTTTTCCAAGGCTTTCGCTAATCCGAAAGTATATTCTAATCTCAGATAAGTACAATACTCTGCAAATGGCTCCATTAGACCTATTTGTAGATCAACTATAACAGTACATTGCCCATTGCTAAGCAACCACCAGCATAAGCAGCACTAACATTTTTGAAGAACGATAAAACAATGTCGTGTGTTTAAGTACTTGATGTTGGACACTTTCTATGACTCACTTCAATAAGGACACTGTTATGTGAGGACTAGCCCTTACACAACTGGCTGCTTAGACTGTCTGAAATGTACTGCGTTTCAATGCTATCTCCATGTGCTCCCCCCTAGCAGAAGGTGTATTGTCTATTGGGATAGTATGTCTGAGTAGAAAACACGTGTGTTCGTTCCCCATCTCCAGCGACGGTGGTCCTGAGCACGCTAGAGCCTAACACCACGTATGAGCTGCGCGTGTCCGCTGTCAACGGCAAGGGCCAGGGAGAATTCAGCAACACGGAGAGCTTCCAGACGCTGCCTATCCGTATGTACACTTCTCCCTCAGCACCCCGTCCTCTCTCCTCACATATTTCTGGAAAAACCACTCCTTATTTTAGGAATGGTCCTTAGTAAACAAGGTCAGAATAATTAACTGAATAAGTTTTCTAATGTTTGTCCCATTGTATCTAGTATTAGATAACAGGTCTATATTTCATAGTAATAATAATAATTCCTTTTATCTACATAGATACATCTTTTCTTAAACCCAGAGACGCTTCATGTTGTAAACAGTAAACCTGGGAGCAGACAATGACACAAAAAGAGGGAGAACAGACAAAAAGCAGTTCAAACTAAGTTAAGGAAAGCGAAATGGTAGAGCAAAAAGAGCCGAATCAGTTGAAGGATAAAACAGGTTATTAAACACAGCGATAATTAAGGGTGGGCTGGAGTGAAAAGGTTTTAAGGCGGGATTGAAAGATTGATAGTGAGTTAGAATTGCAAATTAGACGAGGGAGAGAGTTCTGTAGTTTGGGTGCTGCCCTGCCGAATGCACAAAGTTTAACATTGGGAATGACAAATCATTGTAAAACAAATTGAAAAAATTATTAAACTGTATTTTCACAGCCGTGCATGATATGTATCAAGTGTCCTTATTTAAATAAGTGTCAATGTACAAATCTGCAAATTGATGTGAAAAAAAAGGAAAAAAAGACTGAACTCTTTTTGATGTGAGCAGTCCCAGGAGCATCATCAGTACAGTAATAGTCTCAGTTAGACCTGGTGGCACACAGCACCTTTGAGATTGTGTTTACTGCATAACGAGCCCTCTGCTGACGCCGTCCTTGATCTCCACAGGAGAGCCCAGCCCCCCAGCGGTGCACGGCCAGAGAGGGGTGGGGACGGCCTACCGGCTGGGCCTGGTCAAGCAGGACGATGGGGGCATGCCCATTGTGGAGTACATCGTCAAGTACAAAACGGTGAGGAGCTTTAGCTATTGGCAGACATCTCTCAAGTAGGAGGAGTAATAGTAGTAGGAGAACTAGTAGTAGTTGGAGAACTAGTAGTAGTAGTAAGAGTAGGAGTAGGAGTAAGAGTAGGAGTAGGAGTAGGAGTAGTAGCAGTAGTAGCAGTAGTAGTAGCAGTAGTAGTAGGAGTAGGAGTAGGAGTAGTAGCAGTAGTAGCAGCACTAGGAGCAGTAGCAGCAGTAGTAGTAGTAGTAGTAGTAGTAGTAGTACTAGTAGCAGTAGCAGTAGTAGTAGTAGTAGTAGCAGTTGTAGTAGTAGTAGTACTACTAGTAGTAGTAGCAGTAGTAGTAGTAGTAGTAGTAGTAGTAATAGTAGTAGTAGCAGTAGTAGTAGTAGCAGTAGTAGTAGTACTAGTAGTAGTGGTAGTAGTAGTAGTAGTAGTAGTAGTAGTAGTACTAGTAGCAGTAGTAGTAGCAGTAGCAGCAGTAGCAGTAGTAGTACTAGTAGTAGTAGCAGTAGTAGCAGTAGTAGTAGTAGCAGTAGTAGTAGCAGTGGTAGTAGTAGCAGTAGTAGTAGTACTAGTAGCAGTGGTAGTAGTAGCAGTAGTAGTAGTAGCAGTAGTAGTAGTAGTAGTAGTAGTAGTAGCAGTGGTAGTAGTAGCAGTAGTGGTAGTAGTAGTACTACTAGTAGCAGTAGCAGTAGTAGTAATATTGGAGCTAGCCTGTTGTGTTCTATTCTGATATGGCTGGAGCCTCTGTAGCTGGGCCTATACACAGAGAGTTTTCATCAGCAATGGGAGGTTGTTCTCTTGCAATACTTTGGCACTTCTTGCACATTCTGCCTCTCACATCTCATCACAAGGGATGCCAAATAGATCATGCCATTTGGAACTTTCAATTGGATGGGGATTCTTGTTTCTGTCATCATAATCCATCCATGAAAGTCCTTAAAATTCACCAGAATCATAGAAAAATATATTCCATAGTGTAATGCCACAGCCATGCCCAATCTGTCTGATTGATTTGTTCAGTAAGATGATGGTGTGATTGTGTGTTTGTGTGTGTGTCACAGAGAGAGAGAGAGAGAGAGAGAGAGAGAGAGAGACATAGCCAATCTGTCTGATTTGTTCAGGGAGATTGTTGTGTAAGACGGTGTTGTGATTCTGTAGAGAAGTGTGTGAGAGTGAGTGTGTGTGTGTGTGTGACAAAATACAAAATATGCGCAACTTTTTTCCTTTCCCATAAGTTATCGCATGCCTGTGTAGACACATCAAATATCAAGACAGAATACCGGAATGTAGAGATAAGCAGGTGTTGAGAATTTGTATGTGCAATGGGAATATACAAAAGCTGCAGTTTAGCAAAGCCATCCCGGAGGCGGCCCCCTGTCCTCTGATGGGGCCATACAGTGAGCCACGGCTCTCTGCAGTGTGTGAGCAGACGGGGAGGGAGTGACGGGCGTGGGGTCTAATGCTGAGGCAGATGAAAGGAGGCTGGGGATCAGAGGCCAGCCATTCTTTGTGAGGGCCTTTGAAGGAGCCACGGACAGCTGATCCTCCACGCCTTGAGAATCCCACCGCCACGTCGTGTGTCATCACACACACACATTCACACGAATACACTAACACACACACGAATAAAGACATACACACATACACATGAATACACAAACACACACACGAATAAAGACATACACACACATACACACGAATACACAAACACACACACACGGTTAAAGGCATACACACAAGCATACACACGTATACACACACACACACATTGTGGCGATGTGGGATGCAAACATAGAACAAGATACCAATTGACATTTTGGGACAGATGACATAAACACTGAAAATGCTAAATGCAAACACCCACAGGCTCTCAAACACAGACACACTCACTAGGAGGGGACCCAAGAATTAAGCTAGTTTGGAAATTGACTTACTCTACACCTTAGGGCATGACCATGGCAAAGCAGTTTTCTAAAAGCTTTTTCCACACGATTCATTGTGATTTCTTTGACATTTGATAAAAAGGGGTAGGATATCCATTTGGCACGCTGTCAAACCTTAGGCTTCAGGCTGGGAACGTTTGATTTACACAAAACCACGGTCCAAAAACAAAAAGTTAATAGTAGCTGGTGTGAAAAGAAAATATGAATCTTATTTTACAGTGGGAAAGTCACAGGCTCTTTTTGGGGGCTAATACAGAGCTTATGTGTGTGATTGACTGTCTTTAATATGACTTGTCTCTTTGCCTCTTACTTAATCATTTCCCCCTCTCTTTCTCCCGGGCTCAGGATAAGGAGGAGCAGTGGATGACCAAGCTGGTCCCAGGCGTCGTGGACTTTGCGTTGCTGCAGTCGCTGCGATGGAACACCCGCTATGAGGTGGAGATCACGGCCCGGAACGTCAAAGGCCTGTCTGAGCCCACCTTCTACCAGTTCTTCATGCCCCAGAAACCCGACATCACAGGTACAAACACTCCACTGGCTCCTCCTTCCTCTCATCTTCTTCCTCCACTGGCTCCGCTTTTCTCCTCCTTCCTCTCATCCTCTTCCTCACTGGTTCCCTCTGCATATGCTGGAATTATGCGCACATATACACTCAATCAAATGCACACGCATGCATTCACACAGCCACACACACAAACACACACACGGCACAGTATTGGTTGTCGGGACACAATCCTTGTCTTTACCTAGTAACATAATAACATTCACTTCCTCTTTTGCCTGCGTTCCCATCATACACTGAGAACTTGCGAATGTGTGCATCACGCCATCGTATTTTCCTAGCCTACAATACCCCTCCCCCTAACCTACACTGTACATAGGTGTCCTGCTGTTCACCCCCCACGGTCTTCTCTTAGCCTACACTGAACACTGTACCCCATCCCCCCTGGCCTGTTCCTACACTATACACGTTACCCCCCCCCCCCCTCCCCCCCCCCGTCTTTTCTTAACATACACTGTACATAACTGTTCTGCTGGACGTTCAAAACCACCTGGTGGTAATACATTTTCATGGGAGCATTGTTTAGTGTGCAGACTCTGTTTTTTTGTTCTCCACATGTCCTTCTGTCCAGCACCTAACATCTATCGTTTGGATGTGCTTGCTTTTGTACTTCTTTGCAATGTGTTTAGCCTCACTCAGCCTTTCAGCCTTTGAGCATGTGCCACTTGTTGACCCCCATATCTCTGGGTGCATATGGGAGTGTGTTGGGTGTTGGTGGTGCTGTTTATATCTCCCTCCCTTAGAGACATACATCTCATATTTAATGTTTCGGAGCGTGAGAATACTTAAGCACAGGATGCTTCAGGACATTTGAGATCAAACACACACACACACACACACACACACACACACACACACATGCATATGCAGAATATCTCCTTAAAAGTAGATTATCTCTCTCTTTCTCTCTCTGTCACCAGCAAACACACCCACACATTTAATGTAGAAAACAAATGATTTCCCTTCCTTCACCATTCCCTTCTATCTTGCTCCCGCTGTAATCTCTGCACCATTCAACGCTGAGTGACAGAGAGAGAAGGCTCCACATCCTGTTGCTCCAGACTTAAATGGTGTTTGCCTCCATCTCTGCAGCACTGGCTAAATGGCTTGTTACAGCGTGAGCTGCTTTTCAAGCAGAAACTCAGTGTGGGAACAGCCAGCTTCAGGCCAGCTACTTCCACTGGCTGTCCTGCCTCATTAGTGAAGCGTGGTGTAAGGGGAGGCGTGGGCCTGCAGCACAAACACCTCTTTATCTCATGGGCTTCTATTCAAAGTGCCTAGGGTAGGGTTCACCTCACATATACAACCCAAAGCTTAAGAGTCACAAATGTAAAAACTAGTCATCATATTAGAACTGAAAGAATGTCTTGTATTTGTGGGACTAATACTACAGTCCAACACCATCACATAGCTAATTAGTTTTTATTACAAATCCAAATGTTCATGTTTTTTTAAATGCCTTTTTCTTTCTCAGATGTTTCTTAATAACACCCAATACATTTGATAAAATAAAATAAATGTATTTGATTCATTGAAACAAAAACAAAAACAAATATTCTCCCCAAAAAAACAAGAAGCATTAACATATGGTAGTGTTGAGCCTTGTGACAATGTGTAATATAAGATATATATATATATATATATATATGATAATGTACAAAAGTATTTCGCTGAATAAAAGCAAGATAGCCAAACTATAAGTTGCATATATGACTCTGTTCAGTGAATGGCATGCCTCTCGTTCAGCCAGACTCCAAACAACATGGTGCAAGGTGTATTTAGCCCTAGTACCCAATTTGTCAGGCTGCACACTTTGCAGCACTGCCGCAGCGAGAGATTGGCTGTGAAATTCTAATCTATGTGAGTGGCTAGCATGTAGGACTGTTCAGAGATCTGTATTTGTATCCATTCAATTGAAAAATATAGTCTTCGGCATTTGGCAAAACACTGAAATAGATGAGACTTTAAAAAAATCTCCAAACAACAATAAATACTTTTTAGATTGTTCCAAAGGGTCTGCATATTGCCTAGCAGATAGCATGTTAACAGGTGTTTAACTCAAATGTAGAAAGGATATGCCTTTTACATAACTTTGTTATTCATATTTGTAATATGTACTATCTGAAACCAACCATGCCCCCTCCCCCCTAACACCCCCCCACCCCACCCCCCTGCCCCCCTAACTGGGGACACATTTAAAAAGAAATGTTTAAAGAACAGAACTGATACTGGTGCTGTCGGCTTTTTGAAGTCTCCCATCAAAGGGAGCAGTTAGCTAGTGGGGACAAGGGCAGAGCAGCAGGCATGCTCCAATGTGTTTTACAGTATCTGCTGTTCAGACCGTGGAAAGAAAACATGAGCAAAACAAGTCAGCTGAACTGTTTTCTCTCCCTCCCTTCTCTCGCTCTCTTTCTCTTACTCTCTCTCTTTCTCTCACACACTCACACATACACTGTAAAACACATATGTACTCTTTCACAGTAGGTTGTTCTGTTTTGAAATTGCATACAAAACACTGTTGAATTACGGATATTATTTCAAAATCCACAACCAAACTTTCCTATGTAATAATGTCAATAATGACAAATTACACATTTAAAAAAAAAATTGCAGACAAATTACTATAATAATCATAGTTTTTTTTTTTTTTTCAAAATTTCACACAAATATCTGTAAAATACTGTGTACATGTTACTTCTCATATGAAGGTTTATGTCCTTACTAACAATGTAACGTTTTTTTTTTTTTTTCTTCTTTCTTTAGTTCTACATTTATGTATGCTTTTACATTTAAACTTTGGTCTGGATTTGCAGCAAGGCATTGTGGGATAATAGTTATAATCTACTTATTCAATGGGATTGTGGCCTGTTAAAAATAACATTGCGAGTAATATTCTTGTGTTTCATATGGGTTTAAAGATTGAATCCTTCGGAGTAGTTTACTTGTGTTGTTTGAGGACCATGGACTTGTTAAATTGCAAGAGTGTTCTAATTGCTATCTGCATAAATGCATGAGATAAAATTTCCCCGTTTTGACAATGAATTACAGTGTTTCTTTGTAGAACATTTTGTGCCATCACTTTATGGAAAGTGTCAGATCGAAATGATTTAGTAAATGTCTTTAAAATAACAGTTGTTTTTTTCTGCTGAACATTTAGTGCAGTAATTTCATGGAAGGTGTTTGATTGTAATAATCTGGGAAATATCTGTCAAATAACAGTGTTTCTCTGCTGAATGTTTAGTGCCATCTTTTTATTGAAGGTGTTCATAATAATTTCAGAAATATCTGTAAAATAACAGTACATCTTGGGGAAGCCTTTAATTGTTATTTCTGTGAATTTATTGTTTTCGCACTTTATTTTTATTTGGAGATTTTTCTTTCATTTTATGGCTTTTGTTTGGTAGCCGTTGCTGCCAGTCATTTGACCCTTTCTTTAAGGGATTTTCTTTTACAGTGTAGAGTCAGGTGACACAAATGTGACAGAGCTACAGATGGTGCCTTCTAGTCTCTCCAAACAATCAACAGCACATCCATTTCGTCCAATGCATTAGGCATCCACTGGGCATCAAAATGTTGTTTTGAAGATTTTTAATTCAGTCTAAACTGTTCTTAGAATGGACCCCCCCCCCCATCTTGTAATAGATTGCTGTGCTCTGTGCCTTCCTTTCTGTTTACTTTCTGTAGCTCTCCTTAAGATCAACCCTGCATTCTGTTTCTCTTCAAAGCACTGTCCATCTGGCCTTCTAATCATGATAATCAGTCATCTATCTTTGTTCATTTCTTTCATTCGTTTTTCTTTTTGCACACGTCTGCCAGAGAGCAGTCTGAATGAGCTGAAAGCACACTCTGTAAGATGAGCTACTTGGAAAATGCTCTCTGTGTTGTCACTCTGCCTGTCTGTACTTGTTAGTGAAGCCCACATTGACTTTGTGTTCATGTTTTTTTTTATCTATTTCTTTCCAATTCTAACAAAAATAAACTCTCTTCAGGGTAAATCAGGGTAAATGTTTTGTTTGTGAACTGTTCGGATCATCTCATCCAAACTCAATCTGAATGATCAGAAAAGGCACTCAGTGCAGACTGGAATCTCTCTTCCTGGAAATGTTGCTAGCTAATGTAGATTTTATCGCTGACCATTATGATAATATGTTTCCTTGTACATTGTAAATAATAGAAAATAATCAGAAATGTACACAGCCCTTGGTCACATTTTGTTCCCATCTCAATAGGTTTGCATTTGGTAAACAAGCCTGATACAGTATTTTTTTTCTGTTTCGATCACAAATGATCACGTGAGCTTAAAAAACATTATGAACTGGCTTCCATTTATTTAGAGAACAATGAAACTCTAAATGTTGAGCAGATAAATGGCTACCTTTGACATTTCCGCTAGAATTTTCACTTTCCTAGTGGTGTTGTAAAGGCTAAATTAAACCACCATGATTGTCAGCATTCACTCAGTGCCTTTGTCATTCACGTACCACTTCAATAATAGTGCAGTTAAACAACTGCCCCAGAATTGATTTCAAAATAAAACTGGGCCAAATACCCTGTTAGTGTTCACCACATTATTCTCTGCTTAAGGCAACATGGCCCATTTAGGCTCCTGAAATGTGGGCATTAAGGGCAATTCTAAAGCCTTGTCAGCCCAGAATTGTTGGGGAACCCCTGTCATTGTTAAAACTCCAATATACCTGTTCTCGGTCTGACCATCTAACTATGATAATTCAGAAGCAAGTAAATTATTTTTATGTAATTGCAGCATAAAGTTTGCTGTTAGCTTCCTAGTTTTGAATGAGTAAGTTTTGTTGAGTGGGCACGTTGCCTCTAACCCTGCGGTCCTCCGTTTCTGGTTGCTAAGTATTTTGTTTTGCATCTAATTATTCTCTCTCCCTGCTGTCTGCTAGTTTTGTTTTTCTGCTAACTTGGATCCTAAGTGTGCTTGAATCACACTAGATTCAGCCTTGGGAACTTGGAGAGTGTCTTAATCTTTCTCTTCGATTAGAAAGTATCAAATGATGGTGTTTACTTCTCTCAAAAAAATCACCTCAGACTATCTGGCCTCACTCTCCTTACGACAACGTCTTTACTAATGACCATGTTTATCTTCAAACGCATTAGCACCGGCTAACTTCCTAATCAATGAGTCCAGCTCCGTCATCATGCATCGAGCCACTACCTCTCTGATCCAAACAAGAGAGTCGATCACAACTCAGGCCTAATGAGTTGATATTGTTAGCCCAAGATGACTCCCACTCAATGACATGCTGGATGAGCTGCATTAGCAGGCAGCTGAATGATACCGTTAATAGCCTCATATATCAACAGCTAATCAGGGATGCCCACTAAAAAGGTTAAGTAGAGCAGGGAAATTGGATTGATTGAGAGAGTTTTTTGGTTTGAAGAAGGAACGCTATGTCTAATGACTAGTAGGAAATGTATGTTCTGTAAGTAGAGCCCAACATCTTCATATTCAATGTTTATGTTTCTGAAGTCGTTTTCATTAGGATGGCTAGTTAAGATGATGAAAAAACATGTTGTATGCTGACAATAAGCTTAGCCACATTACAATATACTAATTTGGGAAGCTTTAACAAAGGCAGTTGAAAAACGGAGCTTCACAAAAGCAAGGACCAGCTCACCCTTTTGTTCCTGTATCATCATTTGAGCAATACTTTGCCTAAGACACTTACAAAACGTTTCTGTCTCATTAAAAATGCTTTGGTTTGGTAGAACTATTCAAAATATGCAGCCGGTTGGTGCTGAAATTGGAAATCTAGGTTGTGTAAGTAAGAAAGCCTATATTGTTCCAGATTCACATTATCCTATGATTATAAAATGTGCCTCTATGTTTGGAGATCAAACCTTATGTTGCAAAGGAAGGTATAGAGAAACACCAACAAACTACAGCTAATGCTACACTCACATACATTGTAAAGTTCAAGCTTAAAATCTATAACAAGCTTTTTCCCTGTGGTGGAAAATATGAGGTGGAAGATGAACTTTGAACCGAAAACACAATTTCCTAAGTTAAAGTAATGGTTTATTTAAACGTGTGTGGGGAGCTACCTAGCGCAACTCCCAACTTGCAATGGTACAGCTAACAGTTTATATAGACAGGAACAAGTGGTCAAATTTTCAACTAGTAGGATAACCTCGTGTTCCTTGAAACTACATTATTTATTTCCTTGTAGTTGTGCCTTTTCTGGAAGACCCTCCTGTTGTAAGCTTATATTAGGTGCAGTCACGGTAAAAGGGTAATCTGTTTGGCTTTGGATTTCCCATAAAGAACTATTTCAGAGAGGTCTGCGAGGTCAGAGGGCTCATAGGATACTTACACAAGCCAAATTATTTATCAGACCACTCTTCTAGGCTAATGTTAAGTATACAATACAGTGGTGTATGTATGTATCTCTCAGGGTTATTTTCCCACTACATCCCCTAATATAAAATATCTAATCTTTAATATGTTGTTTTTCTCCATTATGTATTGAAATGGGCACCAGATTGAAAGGTTACAACCATACTGTAATTACAAAACAGTCAGACCTTTCAAAATCTCTACAAGGCAGTCAAAAGATGGATGATGGAGTTAGCAGAACATTTGAGATAATCATCTAACATTCAGAAGTCCCCATCACAGGACATTTTCTCCCTTGAATAAAATGTTATCTCCTTAGCATTATTGGCCTAAACATGTTGACATGAATGAATTCCAGGATGAACAGACTACTTTTCAGGTTTTTTTAGAGACACAAAATGTATCCTATAGTTCTCCTTTTTGTGTTTATTTTTTAATTACCCTATTCTGTTGGTGATATATCAAAATAGAGCTTAAAACCAACAATTTGGAGGTATACTGTCACAGGAGAAAATATTTTACCCTTGTAATGCCACAATGACATGAAATTCCTGAGGACTCGACAGAAAAAAACTGTTGATGTCAATCACTGTGGAAAATATTTGCAAACCTTTGCAAACCAAAATGTGTTCTCTTCTAAAAAGAGTTTTCCTACTGCCGTCAGGAACATGCTACTTTTAGGATGTACTTTTAGAACTTGAATCCGATTATGTGTTAGTTCTAAACTGAATAGTCGGCCAGTCTAAACTTAAAAACAAATCAGTAACTACAGGACGAGATTGGTTGCTGGGATTGCTAGTAATAACATAACTTTCTTTATAGAATAAAATGAATGTGTGTTCAAATACGTCCTTGTTTATTTTAAGCGTGTTGACTATGTTAAGCTATTGAACTATGGATTCTGGTTAAAGATCTAACCAAATCAATGGGTAAAGTAAGCAAGACTGCAGCATTTGTTTTTTGCACTGTATTTTGGATGGTTCTAGAATATAACTTTTGGGTCGATGTGTACACTTTTATTCCAAGTACATTAAATGGCAGCTTAAAAGTGTTTAAATCTATCCCTGCATCACATATTTCAATTGCCTGAACACATTCACGTCAGTGTTTCAGTGATGAAATACTGTAAAAAGCCCTGTGACAATTGAAAAAGGTATTGATTTCATCTCAGTTTGGTACATTGAGTGCAACAGTAAAGAAACACGGCAGTTTATCTAAGAATCCCTACCCAGCATCTCAGCATCTCTCTTACTGCCTGCTGCTCATTAGCTCTGGGGCTCCTCTGTTTCCAGACTTTTACTGTGTGGGAAACGTTCAGCGCTCCACACCAACATAGCTACTGAACAAAGCCGAGCTCTGAACCTGTGTGTGCTAGACTGTCTTTGACCCGATGTGTCACACATAAAACTGAACACAGTCAGAAATCACCCGCTCCAGATGCGATGTAAGTGAGTCTGCTTAGTAACATGTCTCCCTCTCTTGTCTTGTCTGCTTGTGTGTCCGTGTGTCCGTGTGTCCGTGTGTGTGTGTCCGTGTGTGTGTGTGTGTCCGTGTGTGTGTGTGTGTGTCTGTGTGTTTTGCTGCCTTAGCAGAATCCCTGTTCAGTGGGCTGGGCCTAGGGCCTCTCCTGGGCCTGGGCCTGGGTGGGCTGCTGCTAGTTCTGGTCCTGGTCGACGTCAGCTGCTTCTTCCTGCGCCAGTGTGGCCTGCTCATGTGCATCAGCCGCAAGCTGTGCAGCAAGAACACCACCACCAGCGGCAAGAGCAAAGAGATGGAGGAGGGCAAAGCTGCCTACCTGTAAGTGCACACCTACAAATCTCTGTCAATCAACCTAAGAAGGTTTAGGTTTAGGTTAGTTTAGCTTTAAAATGTATCAACAGCTGTTCCTTTAGGCTTTAACATTTTATTGTGCATAGAAGTGAGCTGAAAACTGAACCTGAAAGCAAGTCCATGATTTCATGTTATTCAATTCCATTATTTATATATATATACCAATTATTCCAGTCCACTTTGATACATTTCAGCATACACAATACATGCTGAAGCTACCAAGCATCTTTTTTGTTATTGTCCAGGATAAATCTTCTTCGACACAACAATATGTGCTGTGTTTTTGGTTACCACAGGAAGTTACCACTGAAGGAAGAAAATGGAAAGGATCCGCTGAAGTCGGACACAATCGAGATCAAAGTGCACAGTGACAACAGCCTCCACACAAAGTGTGAAGACAGCAAAGCGTAAAGGGAGAGTCTCCTTTGGCACCAAAAGAACATTCAGAGCCTCCCACCATGAAACCAAACCCCTGACACACCTAACAAAAACGAAATACAGTATTTGTTCAAAAAAAGTAATCGTAGTGTGAGGCATGTGTAAATAGAAACAATCCAGACAAAAGCAGAACAGGAGAAATGGGCGATTTGAGGTGCCCCTCATGATATATCCATAATGTTCTTTCAAGTTGGCTTCTGTGGACGGCTCTTGTTGATTAGTGATTGTATTGTTTTTCTTATGTTCAGCAGACTTCTCTTGTTGTTACATGTATGCCATCTTCTCTGGCCTTGGCTACAGCTCCTAGGATAACGTTATCTTTTTCTATCGTCCTGAAAACAAGATGGACGCACGCAAGCATTTCATTGACACCACAAACACACACAACACATTCACTCCCATTGGATAACAAACATTGCCCTACCCTCGGTGCAGTCTGGTGTTAGTTATGTTGCAGTTCCATGGTATTATGTTGGAGAAAACAGTATGATAAGGAATGCCAAGATCACTGCCAAATCCAGACAAAAACATTTAGGAACCTAAATAATAGGAGTATATAACACATAGTGTGGTGAGGTTTTGGGAAGAAATACATGCAAGTCTCAACTAGCTTAAGTCCCTATCTGGTATTCCAACGACAGTCGTTTACCCTGTCTATACATGAGGTATCATGGATTATTCATGGCAGCAGAATGAAATGTTGCCAATAGAGTAAGTAAGCCTAGAAAAACCTTACGGGTTAATGGGTGATTGAACCTTACAGGGTAAACAAGATTAAAGCATAATCCATTTTTCTCCGTATGCAACAGACTACTATTGAGGATTTTCTTTTCATCTGCGTTATGTGGGATCTCCAGTGTTTTGAGACAGTATCCTGTGGACAGAATGTAATCTGAATGTATTTTGAAGCTGGCATGGGATTGGCATAAATGGCAACATGTTTGAAAAATGAACTTGCAGGCAGAAAAAAACATAATTTATGTAGTAATCATAATTGTTATTTCAAATGTAAAATTATTTGAATGTTTGACTTGAAATAATGAAATTAAAAAAAGATGTAAAAGTAATACGCAAACGAGAGGCATGGCGACAAACATACAAGGTCGTCATTATAAATCATGTTTTTATTTTTCATAATCAAATTAGTTCAATCTGATTTAATGTACTGTACATAGGGAAAACTATTTTACTGGAGTTCATGTAAATACATATAGACAATATCTCATGTTTTTCTAAGTCAAACAGGTTTGGCTGTTATGTGATCTCTGTCCAGATAAAAAAAAATCCATTTGGCTGTAGAGTACATGTAATAGTATTTTTCCAGTATTTTGTTTTGGCCTTTACAGAAATGCACAGCGCCTTGAATTTCTTCTTCAGCTACCAAGGCAGAAATAGTAGGATTAGAAAAGCTTCATGTTTACTATCCATGGCACTATGAAACGTCCTCCAAGGCCCCCATGAAAACCATGCTAGGAGATGTTAAAGCAGCATTCGGTCATCAGTCAGGGAATATGGCAGATTCTCTCTGAGGTTGATCTTTGGCTAACAATGTCAAAGCGAGAGAGGATGACCGCTCCTCTTATTATACGTAACCCTGGTTGCGTTCTAGAACACGGCCGTGAAATCGTACAAATAGATGCTATGACGAGGGCCTTGTCAAGGGGATTACCCTGTTATCACGAGTAAACCTGCATTCAGGCGTACAATGAATATAACACAGAGGTGGGATTGTATTGGTTTTAATGCTGTGCACACAGTATCATGTATTTTTACATTTGTCACATGTGTGACTTAAGTGACAATGTGTTTGTTAATGAGTGAGTCAGCGAGCTTGTTTGTATGTGAGTGAGTGAGAAAACATTTGAGGAAGCCAGAGAGTTAATCTATCGGAGGGGCTTGTGTTCATGATGTTGCGATCTAAACAAAAGGTGAACATAATGTAGGAGTTTGTAGCAGTTATGAACTCTTCTGGGCGTAGCACTCTATGCATGAGATGTTAATTCCCGATCCCCAGCTCTCAGGCCCCGGTTGTTTTAATGCCAAACCCCATGCAGACGGATTTGTCCTCTCACAAGCCCTCTCACCTTTGAGAGGCACTGCCCTGGAGTTGCTCTGTAGCTTGTTATTGAAACTGTCCATGGAGGAGCCTCATGCCTGGAGGCCATTAGATTTGTACATGTTCTTTTGTATCTGAATAGAACTCTGTTCCCCTATCCACCCGGCCCTCCCTTTTGACCCTGTCTCAGTGTGTCTCTGACTATTCTGGTGTGTTTGAGCTTAGTGTACCCGTCGTTTTGTCCCTCTCCTCGTCCTCAACACTCTCCCCACTGAGTGTACTCTGCACTGAAGGTGAAACTTGTTGATGTCTCTGTACCTGTTATAAACTTTGAACGATTTCCTGTCATTGCCAAATGTAAATAAACCTCTGGATAAGAGTGTGCGATTGGATGATTGATCATTGTTTTGGTACTCTTGCGATTGTCCTTTCCGATGTTCATGTGACAGCTGTTTTTAAGAGTCCCGTATAATATAACAACTCTACAAACACTGTACCTAACTACCTATTCCAAAAGGCAGCAAGAGGGAAAGGTCCAGAGCTGTATTGTAATCTTCAATTCTTTTCAAGGTCATATCTGATACGCCTCTGCTCAGTTCCTCATAAGTTCAACCACAATGCCCCCAGGCTTCTGTGACAGAGAGGTTTAATGTTAAAGGAAAAGAGGGGGGAAAACAGTTCAAAGGAATAATAAAGAAGATTACTGAACAGAGAAAGCTGTATTTTTTAACAACAGTGCTCCCTCTTCAAAACTCATTTAAACCTGGCGATAACATTTCACACTGTTCTCTCACATGTGGGAGGCAGAAGGCCGCCCGGGAGATTGGCTCTCAGGGCTTCACTCTGTGTTCACCAGACACTCAAAGACAAGGCCATTATCAAAGAAGACGCCCATCTCTGCCACTTTATCTCTTACGAGACGGACATGTCGACTATCACATGGTGATTTCAAACTGAGAGAATGTGGCTTGTATGGGTCTAATGACTTTCACTGAAGGTTGTTCTTGATCCGAAGTTATTCGTGCTCTTGGAGCGGCCGGAAAATGGTTAACTATTGCCTAATTTATATGGTAAGTCATCTCACCCAAACGGCAGTCTGGACTGGTTGGTGTGCTGTTGTACGGCTGTGCAGTCTTCTCTATCAACAGATAGCGCCGTAAGCCTGCAGGTACATTTCCCCTCTAATCTTCCTGTTTGCAGAGGCTCCCATGATGCCCTGTGCCGACAGCCCGCTAATCCAACCAGGAAAGAATTCTGAGAAGTCTGTAAAGAATTACTTCTTGTCATTGTATAAGAAACACAAAAGTAAGCACCGACTCACATACATAACAAACTTCTGAAGACTTTCCTTGTGTTCAGAGATGGCACCCCAGAAAACTCCAATAATACCAGCAGATCCTGTGGAAAGCCCTTTGGTAGGGCCCGGAGGGGTTATCCACCAAAGGCCTGTCTGAGCTCCCATAGCAGGGACAGACGTGTCTGTGGCTGCCAGGGAGGGCCGCTGCACATAACTACCTCCTGGTTAGGGAGTGACTGGGTGCTGGCCTATAGCTATCCACCAGCTGCTCGATGGCCAATGAGAATCAGCCAATAAAAGGTGGCCCAACAGAACATGTCACAGCATGACGACGAAAAGTGGTTAGGTTGTCTTCCTAAGACGTCATTCAATAAATATAATATTAGTTGTCTTATACGTTACCCTATATGCTATCCCATATGTTATTCCATAATTGATCTATCCTATAAGTTTTCCAATACATTGTTATGAACGTTATCGAATAAGGTATCTTATGTGTTCTCCTGTAGGTTATCCAGCTAGTTATCCTATTGTCACGGGGCGTGGTCATGCACATCTACTCCACACTGATCATGTGCCTGACCCATGTACCTGTTTAGTATTATTATAACGTGTGACCTTGAGTGTCTTTGGACTTAGGTGACCTTGAGTGTCTTGAAAGGCGTCAGAAAATTTATTATTATTATTATTATTATTATTATTGTTATTATTCTTATTATTATTATGAGTTTCACCTGTCCTTGTCAGTGTCATTGCTTCCACCTGGTTTCACTTGTGGACTTGTTGTCCTGTGTTTTAGTTTTTGTATTTAAGCCTCGTCTTTTCAGTTGTACTTGAATGTTGAGTTGCCTTATTGCCTTTTCTTGTTTATGGTTATCTAAAATAAGCAACTCATCAAGAGGCCTGTGTTTGGGTTCTACTCACACATGGCTGTGTGTGACACCTATATGTTATCTTAAAGGGTGTCCTTTTAACTTAGTCCCCTTTTGACCAACACAACCTAGAATCTTTTTGGTTTGATTAAGCCCTCTGCACAATGAAAGGTAACCCGTAGCCTGTCTTTTTTAGAATGTCCATTATAAATAGCAGCAGATTTGCATGGCTTAGATGAGGTAAAGCACCATGGTATGTTAAAGTGGTGCTGCACTCCTCCACTGCTTTAGGGGCTTCATAGGACCCTATCAATGTTTTTTCAGAGTGTTTTAGGTCAAAGAGTGCTGAAAATGTTTGGTTTACTTCGACTGGCTTTATTGGATTCAAGTTGAGAGAAGTAGAGGAAAAAGGTCATGCCACCCACTCAGAGAATTTAAATAGGTTATTATTGAAACCTGCCTGTAAGGGGGGCAGCTTGAATTGGAGGGACCAGAGATATCCAAAACCTGCACCTGCAGAGACACAAAATAAACCCTTGCTTGTAGATACTACTAAAACCATAGGATTGTAGAAGCTTGCACAGCATTGGCATTCTTTAATGGTACAGATAAACTGAGTATGGATTACCACAATCAAGTCCACAACACACACGTTTACCCTGAAAGAAAGTCTCGGTAGAGATCTATTTAGGTAATCATCTTATGCACAAGGGATGTACGCAGCCTTACAGAAGATTTGATGTAACTGTAAGATGGTAGAATATTACAAGTTATACAATCCATTTTGAGTGTGCATACATGGTGTTTACAGGTAGAGTATCTAATGTTAATGTGCATCAACTTCAAAGTATTTACATTTCATGGTCCAGTTTGAGGCAGTCAGGGTGACAGTTTAATTTCAAGCTGAAAATGACAATGCATGTTTGATCAATCTTTATGAAATATACCCTTTGTATTCCTATGTATTTTTTTGAAACTGTGTTTCTGCTATTACTGAACTCTTAAAAGCCTATGGTGTTTGTTTATCGTTTGCATTCTATACCTCAATGTAGACGTTGCGTTCAGTCGGCCTCATCAGTCAATTCAAACATGAAATAATACAGCTTTGTTCTGTCTAACAAGTTTCTTCAGCTTATAATTAAGTATTGTCTTCTAAGGAAATTGTAATGTACACAGTGCTAATCATGTGCAACTCAAAATCAAAGTTTAGAAACGCACAAAGTCCATTTTCACAGTCTATTGCAAACTACAATGTTTTATTCCAACAACCTCACATATCAATCAAAAGAATATATTCAAATTGTGTGCCTTATATGACAGTGGGCAAAATGTCTGTAACTGCACAGAGATTAATTTAAGTCATTGGTCTGTGTGGACTGTGGTATTCTTCTCGATTAATTTCCGGTGTCTGAATTACTCCTATCAGCCTGTGCAAATTCATATAGAATTTTTATTAGCACTCAAACCAACAGTAATAGACCTGCCTCCAGGGTAGTTTAAAAAAATCAATTTTCTAAACACTACACAATTACCCCTAATTGTCTTGTTGAATTGTATAATGCACTGAAGGTGATTCCAATTTGACCGTGAGAAAACTTTGTCCAGCCTGTATAAAGACATTATACTTGGCCACTTTTGACTGGTGGCAAGGGCTTATGTCCTCTCATTACTGTGACAAGAGAAGGGCGCTGCCGGCCCCCACTGGAACAAACCGCAGAAACTTAGACGTAACCCAAGCCGTCACTCAGCCCTCTGGCAATCCCTACCATTAATGAAGTGAAACGGACTCACAGTGAAAACCCAAAAATAGAGCTGTACATTGGGGCAGGAATATGAACACAATCGGGCTGACTTGGCCTGTTAATGAGGCAGGGAGAGCTACCAGCACACAGCATTAATTAATTACAGGATGACATTTATGGATAATAACCTTCTGCTGGATATCTGGCCTAATGAATATGCATTGGACTATCAAAGGGAAGCAAAGACCCAAGATGAAATATCTTAATTCAGATCTATGATGAGGTTGGTCGTTGGTGCCATGCTGTCCACCCAGCGCAGGTCTGGTTTTAGATGGAGGAGGCAGTTCAAAGTTGGTCAACATGCTGACAAAGTTGGAAGCCTTGCTGGTCATTTTAGCCTTCCACATTTCCAAGTTGTCAGTGAACTAAGTGGGAGTGAATATACTGCAGGTTCTACCTTAGAGACTGAGCTTGAATCTCCGACGGCCCAGACTAGGGAAACCTGCTTTGATTAGCTCGGACCTAAAACAGCCAAAAGGCCCTGTCTCACCTCATGGTTCCTGTGACTCTGTCCTCCAAACACGTACAAGCCCCTCCTAGCCCTGTATGTGGCCTGGTATGCTTCCACCAGAGGCCCCCTGTTTAGCAGGACATTGGTGTTTGTTGCTACCCATAAATACTATAAGCTCCATGATCCATGATACGATTACAGGAACACACACAGTTTAAATTCCTGACTGAGAACTGGTCATAAGATAGATTGGGTGATTTTCCCCATAATTTGAAAAACGCTTTACTCATTCAAACACTATCCATCACTTTATTGTGAGGGTTTTTATACGGTTTGTTTTGTTTTGTCTGTTTTTGTCTACATTTCACGTAAATGTTACTCACTTTTTTAGCCACCTAAAAGAAGCTTGGTTGTAATTCCTCTGGCTAAACAGATATTAATTAAAGATGTGAGCAGCATTTTACGGGTCCTAGCGATGTGCCAGGTCATGTGATCAGTGTTGGACGTGAACACAGCTCTGCGGACATGACTTGATATGCCTCAAGACTGGAGGCAGCGCACCGAGTTTCATGAGGATTGGACTGAGTTTCAACCCTTTTTGTGACAAGCCTGCTAATTAGTTTTTGGCCGGTAGGTCTGGCTTATACAAAGCTGTCTTATCATGGTTCATTGATGCTACTTACTACGTTTGGTGCAGATCACCAAATTGGAGGTTAAAATATAAAAAATGGTGGGGATCAATTGGGGTCACCTTTGGAGCAGCGGTTACCGGTACCAACCAGCATGCAAAGTTTCTAGTCTCTAGCATAAAGAAATTGAGCAACAGCAGATGATAATAATAATATAATAGAGGAGAAGAATATAGCGGTACAATAACTACAAGGGTCTGCGCCCTTCGGACATCCATCCATTAGCTATACCGCTTATCCTTTCCAGGGTCGTGGGGGGGCTGAAGCCTATCCCAGCTGATACAGGGCGAAAGGTGGGGTACACCCTGGACAGGTCGCCAGTCTATCACAGGGCTGACACATAGGGACAACCACTCACACTCACACGCATGTTTTTGGACTGTGGGAGGAAACCCACGCAAACACAGGGAGAACACGCAAACTCCACACAGAAAGGCCCTTGGGTCAGGTTGGGATTGAACCCAGGACCTTCTTGCTGTGAGGCAACAGT